>CM069862.1:40694912-40932412 GCA_036172795.1 Pelodytes ibericus
TTTTTTAGGAAAGCAGAACATACAGGGCTATTAATAATAGAATAAGCATTAATAAAAGAGCTTATTGATCCAAGGAGAAATCTGATTGCCTCTTGGAGTCTAGAAGGAATTTTTGCCCCCAGGAGCAAAATTTGAAATAGCTTCCTTAGGGGTTTTTGCCTTCTTTTGGATCAAAAGCTGTAATGATAGGTAGAAGGGTTGAACTTGATGGACTTGTGTCTTTTTTCAACCTAAATTACTATGTTACTATGTTACTATGTCACATATGAGTGACATATCCACTGAAAGCCCCTCTCCCATTCCTGTTTTATATTGGAATTTTGGGGTATGATATACATGTTTATATACAAACACTAGTTATGTGAGTGTGTCTCACATAACTAGGATTTTGGATGTGAAGGCAGCTGAACCATCACATTTATGAGTAATAGCTGGCTGATAGAATGAAAACACATTTACAAAACACAAAGTATTATTCAGAGGTATTAAAAAGCAGTGTAGACCTTTCTCTGCACAAGGAGCTCTTCAATCATTACAGGGAAAGCACAGGTTTGTTGCCAAATATTTTGTATTGTTTATTAATATTCTGATGAACTGCTGGTTTTGATGTATAGCCAAAGATAACTGAAGCAATGTGCACTATCCCAATTACAGCAAATAGTGGATTTTTCAACCTTCAACTTTTTTGTAACTAGAATGGATATATGCAATACAATCCTAAAAGTCTATAAAGTAAAGAGTATACACACATTTGCCAATATAGTGAAACCATGTTATAAACATGTTAAAAAAATAAATAAATGTTCTTGGCAGGGGTAGTTCTGTGGTTTTGGGAGCATCAAGCGGCAAAGGGTTTTGACTGCATTGGCGTAGACTACTTGCTCTACCCCTGGTGCATCTCACTTCTGAATCTGAGTGTCGGGTGTCACACTCAGCCGAAGCAGGGTGAGGAGCAATCCCAGTCCCAGGCAGATATATTCATGCATTTACTGCTCAGTGGCATGATATATAAAGTTTATGCATTTACTGTGCATTGGCATGATATACAAAGTTTATGCATGTACTGCTCATTGGCATGATATACAAAGTTTATGCATGTACTGCTCATTGGCATGATATACAAAGTTTATGCATTTACTGCTCATTGGCATTTTAATGGTATATCATTTCATTTTGCACATAGGCAAGGTGTTGTTCATGATAAGTTTAGTTTTATTTATCATAAAATAACAGAATGGATGTGGGCATGGTGTCGGTGAGCGTGATTTTATTGGGGGTGGGGGGGCAGCATTTCATCCTTGGACTTCATCCTTCATGTCTTGGTGTGGGGGCTCCCTAAGTTGTAAAAGTGTTGTAAACAGCAGGAGCACTCAATTGTTTTCCATAGGGATTACTCAACTATAAGGACTTTGCCCCACAACTGACTTCTAGGTTTATCTTAATGTACTTGATACAGACTTATTCAGATTGAAACACTGCTGTTTGTTGTTTGGAATCTTCGGTCAGATGACGGAAGATCTCATGGGTCTGACCAAAGATTCTGAACAGCGTGTCCATAGAGTTACATGGAACAAAAAAATGCTCAATAAGGTACTTTATTTGTACTTTTACATTAAATCCCTTATTTTTAAAACATGGACATTTGATAGTCTTTTATTTACACATAAGTCATTTTTTTTGCTGACAGTTGTCTTTTTACATGTGCATTTTAGAGTAAATATGTAAAAAAAGAGTGAATATAAATTAAACATTTAAATGTACATAGACAATCAGAAAAATATATAAAAGGCGAGCATGGTAGTAAGTAAGTAGTCTGTCTCTCTCTTCAGGTTGCCATTGGTTAATAAGGGCAAACTAGTTTCCTCCAAGCTGATTCTACTATGGGAGTGCCTGTCCGTGGTATGGCAGCTACTGGTTTGATCTCTACAGACAGGAATCCTATCTGATTGGTCACCACTACCATGTCTGGAATTAACGCCAACAGACACCACGTTCTTACACATCTGGGCCAACTGTTCTCGGCGATCCTTTCCTAAACTGCTAGGGCAATACATTTTCATCAGAAATGAGTGTCTATTTTGGTAAAATAATTATAATCTAATTTATGTTTACCATAATGCTATAATTAAAATTCACTTATGTTAAATTATTTAAATTAACTTTATAGTGTTTTGTCACAGTGTTTCATTTAAAAAATGCTTGGGTCTATTTGAAATCCATCACATCTCCGATGTTTTATTTTTTGATAAGGAAGTTATATTTACGTATGCCATTGTGTTACTTTACTGAGAAAGAGGTGGGTACATGGAATAGGTTAATACATTGAGGAGGTTATGTATGCATGGCACTTGGACTTTTCTGTACATACAATAAGTTTAATGACCAAGTAATATATGAGGATTTTACAGTCGGTACCGACTAGACGGGTTGATTTTTTTTCTGCCTATACATTCTATGTATCTAGAATTCTTGCTCTCTTTAGCTCAAATATAGCCACAGGTATGATTCTCTAAAATGCACTCTGCAGACATCCACACTGTGCCTCTTGCTAATACAGTGAGGTGCCAGCAAGTACAGCATATTTCTGTTTTACGAGATGATGCATCAACTAACACTACTTGTAGAATTAATTAGTTCTATTCTTCACACTATGTTATGTGGTTGGAATAATTTTATAAGGGAAACAGTACACAAGGGTATAATATCAGCTAACTTCACTGAGAGATTTATTTATTTTTAAAATCCATGTTTGACAGCTAGGGGTTTGCATATCCTGAAGGGGTATGTAATGCCTGAACATTAGGGTGACCACATCACTATTTTATTCAGAAACACTTATGGCAAATGCACACTCCAGTGCTGTAGCCAGTAAAATACAAACTGGTCTGCAATCTTTGTTCTACACAATACAACCTGGAAGTGTGCATTTGTCATGTGTTCCTGAATAAAACAGTGATGTGGTAACCCTAGGGAACATATGATAAATGGCTTTTGTATAAAACAGCATGCCGGGAGATGATAAAACATGTACATGCAGGTTATGAGACTTTGCTTATTTTGCTTTTTACTGTAGCATGTTTCATGAGAGACAGCCTGAGAGGATGTCTGTGCACTTGGGCAGTCTGATGAATGCAAACTGGTGCTGGGGCAAGTCTTATGTGTGCAATCTGGGTGCTGGGCAAGTCGTATGAATGCAATCTTGGTGCTGGGACAAGTTCTATGGGTTCAATCTAGGGGCTGGGATAAGTCCTATGGGTGCAATCTGAGTGCTTTCAGTTTTAAGTTTTAAGTGTGCAACTTGGGTGCTGGGCAATTACAATAAATGCAATATGGGTGCTTCGGCAAGTCTTCAGTGGGAAAACTGGGTGCTACGGCAAGTCTTAAGTACACAATCTGAGTGCTGGGTAAATCTGATCTGTTTGGGTGCTGTGACAAGTCTTGTGGGTGCAATTTGGGTGACTGGGCATGATTTGTGCATGAAAGCTGGGTGCCATGGCAAATTATTTGGGTTCAATCAGGTGCTTTGGGTGCAATTGTAAGGGATGTGGGGGCAATAATGAAAGGAGAAGAAATGGATTGAAGGGGCAGAAGGAGAAAAGAAAAAAAAACAGGAAATTAAATTTTTCTAAAATTGAAATGTACCTTGGTGTACTTCACCAAAGTCTGTACTTTTGAAAATGTCATCCACAACCTTGGTCCATGCCTATTCCTGCTCCATATCACTGCTCTTTTTTTGTACCAGTGAGCCAGTAAAATACCGGCTGGGTGGCCACCTTACATGCACCTGACATCAACTTCCTGATTAGTTGCTCATTTTATAACCACTTTTAGCACTGTTTCTGGTCACATCAATTTATGTCTTTAATATTAGGACACAACAACTGAATCATGCAGTGTATTTAAAATACAAGGAAACCCACTCCACTGAAATAAAGGATATCCATAATAATATTAATGTGAGAATACATGATACAAACAATGCCTGGGCACACAGGTTGCTGTGAATTATTCACACTTTATTTTTATGAAGAGCAGACTTCAACACAGATGATTCAGGGTGCCCTCTTTCTCAATGTGCAAGGGCCCAGTTAAGGCTTAAAAGGAATGTTTAATTGTCCTTTAAGTACATTTTTTTGCTACCTTTGTCTTTTAGCAGGCAGTAAGCAATATTTTAATTTAACAAAATTTAAATGGACATAAGTGGAGTCTAGAAATTAAAACGTAGCTTTTATTAGTATTCGATAAAAAGGAGTCGTTGAAAATAAGTGTACACAGAACAGACTGGTGAGAAAATAGTGAATAAAGTGAAAATAAAATAAAATAAAATTAGGCTTGCTTGGCCAGATAGATAGTTAGTATAACTCTGGATAGGAATATAGAATGTTTAAGTGGAGAAGCAGCTCAGTGATCAGAGAGTATTCAGCGTGACTATATACTTCTGTCCATATCTGACAGTTGATAATGATAGAAAGAAAACTGATCACTGAATTTATTGATGGTATATGTGATATCGGGGAAAGAAGTGGGTGTGGGGTAAGTGTATGTATGCATGTATGTGAGTGTGTGTGTATAAATGTGTATGTGTGTTTGGTAAGTGTATGTATGCGAGTATGTGTGTATAAATGTGTATGTGTGTGTGGGGTAAGTGTGACTGTGTGTGTGGGAAGGGGGGTAATTGTGACTGTGTATGCAAGTGTGTGTTTGCAGTTAATGTGACCACTGCACATTAGTGTGAAATATATATATACATACACACACATGTATATAATTATATATATTATTCTCTGAATGAATGAAAAATGAATGCGGCCCGTGCACGCATACATTTCTAGCAAAGTGGCCCTTTGCAGAATAAACTTGGACACCCCTGGCCTAGATGATCCACAGAGCAAATGGCATAACCCAGCCCCAAGCTTAAAGAGATTACTTATTACCCACTTTCTCTTTGGAGATTTAGGGAAGTAAAGGTGAATATATGTTATATATGTACAGGGTAAAGAGCGAGGGGTTAGGAATAAGGATATTGTTATTAGATAATTTGTACCTCATAGGGTTAAGGATGATCATGTGAGAGTGGAACACATGCAAACAGCAGGGTCTGGATGGAATAAATTCCTATATGTGTCTGCACATGCTCCACTTATAATAGAGAACTCATGTGGATTGTACCCAGTAAGGCTCATATAAGGCTAATTTTATTGCAGATAGTGTATAGGGTGTTGGTGCAGCCAGGTCTGCCCAATAGAGAAGATAATCAGTTAATTTGATTCTAAGGAATGAAGGCTAGGGCTGGCACCACTTACGCCAGTAAAGCAAGCAATAGGCACTAAATACAAACATAAGTAAGGCACAAAGTACAGGCAGAAGGACAATAGGACCCTAACCCAACACGGGTTTCGCAACGCATAAAGTAAAAAAATGACGCGCTTTAAAACAAACTGTGGTAAAAAAAGATCAGTAAGAGAATATTCTCAGAAGGTTTGAAATACAGAGAATAATTATTGATACACTCACAACACTTTGTATAGTGAGGAGACCTTGGTTAGTATAGGCTAGAGTGTGACCCCCGCCCATTATGGGCGTCTAAACGACTCCCAGAGTGGGATATACCTGATTAAGTTTCATGAGCCCTTAGCATTGGGGCGATATAGCTCCGCCCCTTGTGGGCGTATGGGGAGGAGGTGGTTACAGCTGACTACTGTTAGTGTGGGGTGGTGAGACCCCGCCCCTAGTGGGCGTATAGGAAGAAGAAGGCTGCAGAACTGAATGTCTGCTTGATAAATCCGCCCATAATGGGCGTGGGAGATACCAAGGAGCCAATCGGGGCTATCATATTCAAGGCTCCACCCTGGAAAGGCGTGGATGTTATGGAAAGGATCGAGGGGGATAGAAAAAATAATAATAATAAAAGATACGAATACAGCAGTGACAATAAGCTGAAATAAACGGAAGCCAATAACAGTGTGAGCACAAAAGGAACTGGGATAACACATTAAAGAGAATAGGGGGAAAGTGAAAAAAATGTGTGTATATTTTGTTTTTCTATTCAGGGTTACCCCCTAGTGGTAGTCTCTTTACTTAGCATTAGTGTTGAGCGAACCCGAACCGCACAGTTCGGGTTCGTACCGAACTTTATGGTTTTTGGACCGAACACGGACATTTCACTGTATGTTCAGGTTGGAGTTCCGCGTTCGGCGATTTAATGGCACGTTTTGAAAGGCTGCAGGGCAGCCAATCAACAAGCGTTTGACTCGTTTGCCCTTAGAAGACATCACAGCCATGCCTTCTAATGGCATGGCTGTGATTGGCCAGTGCAGCATGTGACCCAGCCTCTATATATAAGCTGGAGTCAGGTACACGCACATCACATGAGCTCTTCTTAGTGTAGGGAGAGGATGCTGCAGCTGTGAGGGACAGATTAAAAATAATTCTGGTGTTGAATCTGCAAACTACAGCGATTATTCAAACTACAGCGATTATTCAAATTACAGTGATTATTTTAGTGGGTGCTATACTACATATTTGTACCCTGCCCTGAGCCCAGTGCCACAGAGAGTGCAGTGCACTTGCAACTGCATGTGTGCCAGACATATGACTTTAATCCTGTTCTGTTAGCTCAGTGGGCAACATCTAGGCATTTTTAAATACTGCAATTTGTTGGTGTTAAATATTACATTTGTGTCCTGCACTTCATATCTGAGAGTCAAATAGAACCGTCAAATACTGTGCTTACAGCGCACTTTGAAAAATTCTAATTGTTTTGGGTGCTAAATAGTACATTTGCGTCTTGCGTTGCACTTCATATCTGAGAGTCAAATAGAACAGTCCAATACTGTGCTTACAGCGCACTTTGAAAAGTTCTAATTGTTTTGGGTGCTAAATAGTACATTTGCGTCTTGCGGTGCATTTCTTGCAGTCCAATAAACAAAAAAACAAAAAAAATTGCTCTTTATGCCTTGGAGGTGCTGCCTTGCCCTGCAGCCAGTGTATTGTCTGAACGTGTGTTTAGCACGGCAGGGGGCGTTATCACACACAAGTGCAGCCGCCTGTCCACAGCCAACTTGGACAAGCTCACGCTTATTAAGATGAACCAGGCATGGATCCCACCAGACTTCTCTGTACCTTGTGCAGAATAGACATTTATACCGGTCTCACCCAGTCATTGTTATACTCAAGTGCACTTATTCTTTGTTTTCTGTTGTTATTTGTCCCAATATTTTGGGGTCTACCCCAATTTAAAAAAACAAATAAAAAACAGTGTTGGCTACCTCCTCCTCCTCCAGCGCCGCTTCCATCTACACCGCCACGGTCACCGCCTCCTCAACCTATGGGTCACTTAGTATAAACTAAAAGAGAATACCCTGCACTCCAACCCTCTCTCAAATGGATAATTCTGTTGATCCTCCTGGCAGCCATGCTTTAGATTTAGATTTATGTTCTTCCAAAGCTAAAATCAAAGATTCCATCTAGTGCTATTTTATGGCTCAGCTGTATTTGTAATTTGTATGTATTTTATGTTATTTTAAGTTATTTCCCTATCCACATTTGCTTCCTTTTGCAGCCTTCTAGCCCTTTCTGACCCATCGAGGCATGGAGTCCACTAGACCTCTGAAGATGTGCTGTGCAGTGGCGGATCTTCCATTGGTGCTAGGTGTGCGCCGAACACCTATGGATTTGAGCCGCCGTGATTTCAAAGTCCAATTCTCTCGAGACGCGAGATTTCGCCCGTTTTGCGGGCTTTTGTCTGCACGGAGGAGGTATCCGTCCACGGACACGGAGCAGCAGCTACTAGGTAAGTGATGGGGAGGAGGGTGGTTCCTGACTGGCTCTGACTGGCACAATATTCCTGGGCATCTGACTGGCACAATATTCCTGGGTATCTGACTGGCACAATATTCCTGGGCTCTGACTGGCACACTATTCCTGGGCATCTGACTGGCACACTATTCCTGGTCATCTAACTGGCACAATATTCCTGGGCTCTGACTGGCACACTATTCCTGGGCATCTGACTGGCACAATATTCCTGGGCTCTGACTGGCACACTATTACTGGGCATCTGACTGGTACACTATTCCTGGTATCTGACTGGCACACTATTACTGGGCATCTGACGGGCACACTATTCCTGGTATCTGACTGGCACAATATTACTGGGCTCTGAGTGGCACAATATTACTGGGCATCTGACTGGCACAATATTACTGGGCTCTGAGTGGCACAATATTACTGGGCATCTGACTGGCACAATATTCCTGGTCTCTGACTGGCACAATATTCCTGGTCTCTGACTGGCACACTATTCCTGGGCATCTGACTGGCACACTATTCCTGGTATCTGACTGGCACACTATTCCTGTGCATCTGACTGGCACTCTATTCCTGGGCATCAGACTGGCACACTATTCCTGGTATCTGACTGGCACAATATTCCTGGTATCTGACTGGCACACTATTACTGGGCATCTGACTGGCACACTATTCCTGGTATCTGACTGGCACACTATTACTGGGCATCTGACTGGCACACTATTCCTGGCATCTGACTGGCACACTATTCCTGGTATCTGACTGGCACACTATTCCTGGTATCTGACTGGCCCAATATTACTGGGCTCTGAGTGGCACAATATTCCTGGGCATCTGACTGGCACAATATTACTGGTATCTGACTGGCACAATATTACTGGGCTCTGACTGGCACACTATTACTGGGCATCTGAATGGCACAATATTCCTGGTATCTGACTGGCACAATATTCCTGGTATCTGACTGGCACACTATTACTGGGCTCTGACTGGCACAATATTACTGGGCTCTGACTGGCACAATATTACTGGTATCTGACTGGCACAATATTCCTGGGCATCTGACTGGCACAATATTACTGGTATCTGACTGGCACAATATTACTGGGCTCTGACTGGCACACTATTACTGGGCATCTGACTGGCACAATATTCCTGGTATCTGACTGGCACAATATTCCTGATATCTGACTGGCACACTATTACTGGGCTCTGACTGGCACACTATTACTGGGCTCTGACTGGCACAATATTACTGGGCTCTGACTAGCACACTATAACTGTGCTCTGACTGGCACACTATTACTGGCATCTGAATGGCATAATATTACTAGTATCGGACTGGCACAATATTACTGGGCTCTGAGTGGCACAATATTATTGGGCTCTGACTGGCACACTATTACTGGAATATGACTGGCACAATATTCCTGGTATCTGACTGGCACACTATTACTGGCATCTGACTGGCACAATATTCCTGGTATCTGACATTGACATTACATTGTTATTGTTTTTAAGTAGCAGCACACCTTTCTCTCATAACCAGGATACGCCCCTGGTGCTGTGGTACCTGGCACCAAGATATTAGCAGCAGATCCTTTAAACGCTTTAAGTTGCGAGGTGGGGCTTCCATGGTTTAGACTTGTTTGTCCAGCACATCCCACAGATTGGATTGAAATGTGGAGGCCAAGTCAAAACCTTGAACTGGTTGTTGTGTTTCTCAAGCCATTCCTGAACCATTTTTGCTTTGTAGCAAGGGCACATTATCGTGCGTAAAGTGGCCAATGCCATCAGGGAATACAGTTTCCATGAAAGAGTGAACATGGTCTGCAACAATGCTTATGTAGGTGGGACGTGTCATAGTAATATCCACATGAATGGCAGGACCCAAGGTTTCCCAGTAGAACATTACTCAAAGCATCACACTGCCTCCACCAGCTTGCCACCTTTCAGCGGTCATAATGTTATGACTGATCTGTGTATATACTTATAAATTTAAAAATGGAGATTATGTATGAAGATGATTTTAACCCTTTGAATGCTAGAAGATCAGTGTTCTGCAGTACCTCTGGCAAATAGATGGTTGAAGAACCCTGACAACATCTATTTTGTTTAAACCCTTGCACGATGGTTTTTATCCTTTTTGTTTAGTATTCAGCACCTCATGTGTTCACATTATTACTTGGCAAGCTTGTGATATGGGAGCCCAGAGCTGCTGCATCGTAATGATTGCAGGAATCAGAATAGACTCCTTAGTACATTTTAACCTCTTCTGTTCCAGTGGCTGCTAGACTAATGATAAAATTGACGAATAGTTGGCAAAATATCTAGACAGACAATGAAAAGCTGTGATGTGGCTGATATTCCCTCTATGGAAGCTCAGCAAACACAAAAGGTACAGTGACAGTGATACTATTTAATCAGTGAGGATTCTGCAATGAAATTGCAAACTCTATCCATGCCATGGCATTACTCCCCATCTTCCCAGTATACACCAGTCCTGCAATACTGTCTGCAATGTAACTGATGTCCTAGAATGTACAGTGTACATTCAAGTGTACAATGTACAACTACGACGGCATTGGCTTCTATTCCCTGACTAGAATATGTAAACAAAATGATAAACTGCTGTGATTGAGTGAAAAAATATGTAAAAATATATAGCTATTCAGATAATAAAATCCATTGTGATTTGTACATTTTTAATTAATAATTACATTATTAGTACTGCCTAATTAATGTGACAGGTTTCCTGCAGAGCTAAAATGCTGGAACTGTGATGGCTTGGAGGAAAGACGTAAAAGGGGGATGTGATAGAAACATTTAAATACACAAAAACAGTAAAGGGGGAGAGTCAATTTAAAAGAAGAAAAACTGCCACAACTAGAAGACATAGTCTTAAATTAGGGGCGCACAGATTTAAAATTAATATCAGGAAATATTACTTTACTGAGAGGGTAGTGGATGTATGGAATAGCCTTCCAGTGGAAGTGGTAGAGCTAAACACAGTGAGGAGTTTAAGCATGCGTGGGATAGGCACAAGGCTTTCCTCGATATAAGATAGCATAGTTGCCAACATCGACCATGTTTCCAGGGACACATATTTGTTCCACATGCTGCTGAGAGACCATGCAAAGGCAATTTGCTTAATAATATGCCAGTATTATTTTGCCATTTAATATGTCCCAGCCATGTTGCCAAATAATATGCCAGTGTTATGCTGCCATTGATAAGACACAACCAATATGCCACCATTACCCAGTACTCACCTCCTGGCTGCTCCGTGTCCCCGGTCGTCTCCTGCATGGAGGAGGGAAGTACAGTCACCGGATATGACGTCCTGTCATATCAGGTCACAATAAAAAAAAAATTCACTTTTATTCCCCAGCAGCCGCATCCAGTGGATGTGGCTGCCCCCTATAAAATTCAGCAGCGCAATTCGCTGCAAGGGTGATGCCGGCACCACAGGTGTCACCCTCGCTGGGTGATACCCGTGGCCAGCGGAGCCCAGATTGCCCATTGGCTAAAGCGGCCCTGGTAAGTAGTACCGGCTGCCGGGCCCCGAGAGGAGAGCCCGATGTTGTCTAAGAGACAACACCAGGTGAAATTAAGTGTGCTGGCTCAGTCCGTCCTGGCTACAGGTGCCCATAGGCAATAACGTACATATTTTGTATAAAATAGATGAGCCTAGGAGGATATTTTTATTTTCATGCCATTATAGATCTATCAAAAAGGGATAAATTGACACTTTGGTTTTATATTATGTATATCTATTTTCATAAGATAAACAGAGCTTCAGAGTTTTCAAAATATCTTTTTTGACTATTTATTGCATCTTGAAGAATACTGAGCCACAGAGAACCATAACAGGACAGGACAAAAGTAATGGCGCTACTGGTGACTCAGCAGGGGTTTTGTCTAACACACATTAGAAATAATATCACAAACGAGGAGGCTCAAACATTAAAGAACAACTGTCAGCAAAAAAGAAAATTAAATTTAATTGAAATATTGGCATTTTACATACAAATTGTAACCAGAGTTGAGTTAGGAACCACAAGCAGCAGGTACTGGAGATAAGGTGTATATCCTAATACCACTGCTTTATCTAGTCAGACTAGGCCCAAATACATGCCTGATTATAGTTAGACATCCCCTGAAAACATGCTCACAGCTGAGTGTTTAGCAACTTTTGGCAGAATATGAGATACTGATTTGCAGAAACTGAAACAAGAGCACATTCATTGTCATAGAGGACACATGGTTAGTGGAAATCCGTGCCAGCTATGAAAGAAAACAATGGCAAGCCAGAAACCGGATATTGATGAGAAGGTTAAAAGCCATCTATGAAAGACATTTCCTGACAGAGAAGTATGTGGGCCCCCTCATGTCTTATTGTAAGGTCTCACATTTTACTAAAAAATTAAATATTCTGTTATATATTACATAGTTGATTTGTCAGTAACTGGTTTGCTAATCTATGCTTATTCTAAACAATAATATGTGAATATGGAGACCCAAGGCTTTATTATTATTGTCACCCTGCCGGATAAATCTTTTATAAGCATCCCTAATTAAAGGTAATATACTCTTTACTGTCACCTTTCTACTAAACATTATTAACATTGTAATTTTTTTTACCAAGTATATCAGAAAGATTTCTGTTCTTATTTTATAATACAGTATTTGCTCGATAATAAGACAAGGTTTTTTTCAGAGGAAATGGCCTGAAAAAATCCCTTTGTCTTATATTCAAGGTTCGTTTTATAATCAGACCTCAAATCGAGGTCTGACTATATGACTCGGATCCAGGTCCCATGCAGAGCTGCAGGGCACCTGGATCCCCCACGCAAGCAGCTGGTGGATGTCTGCGCAATGTGACCTTCCGGCTTCCGTCATAGAAAACCCGGCGGAAGTGCCAGGCAGCAGCGTAGGATGCCTGCTTGTATCGTGCAGACATCCACCAGCTGCCCCCACTAACCACCAGTATTGGGGGGGGGGGAGAAGCCAGCATTGGGGGAAGGAGAGGGGGAAGGAGGGGGAAGAGCCAACATTGGGCAAGTCTGGTTTGAGGCAGAATTGGGCAAGTCTGGGGAAGGGAGGGGGAGAGGGAGCATTGGGCAAGTCTGGGGGTAGGGGCAGCATTTGCTAAGTCTGGTGAGCAAATGGCTGTGGGGGGGGCAGATGGGCAAATAAAAGGAAATAAAAACAAGAAATGCATGTTTTGACATCATAATTTTTATTAAATCTGAAAAAGCAATTTACACGTGAATATATACAAGTTAAACTTTTCTATAGGGTTTGGGGAGTCGTCTTATAATCAGGGTCATCTTATATTTGAGCAAATACGGTACATTAAATTCACCTCTGCATGGTGGAAGGCTTTGTTGACTTCATAGTTTCCCCAGTAGGTACTGAATAGGTTAATCTGTCTGAATAGTAGATCCTTAAACTCCGCGACACTTATACGCTATTAAAACTATGCCTTAAAGCTGTTTAATTAGTCAGCTGCAGCACTGATAAATGCAACACATACTGATTAAGTGATTGCATAATACTCAGCTAATGAACTCTATTGACCTTTTGCATTGCTCTATCTTCTGGCATTCTGCGAGTTATAGGGACTGTCTCACCTAACCATCATTTTTACTGTGAATGTAGAGAATAAAAAATGATTGGAAATGATCTATACATTGTGTTAGTGAATTTGCAAATGAAATATTTTTAAATGGCAAATGTGTAATATGCCTATGAAGCAATAGGTGATGACATAAACTGGAGATTCCACAGGCACATTTAAAACGTTACCCCTTATTTAGGCATTTGTTTGTACAGATGAGTTTCAGTTATTTTGATAGTTGATAGAGTCCATTTCACACTGTTATTTGTTTGTTATTGGCTTTATTTTTTTAAACGTCACATAGTATTTTATACCGTATCTGCTCGAATATAAGACAAGGTTTTTTTCAGAGCAAATGCTCTTACATTCGAGGTCGTTTTATAATCTGACATCAAATCGAGGTCAGACTATAAGACTGGGATCCAGGTCCCCCACAGAGCTGCAGGGGACCTGGATCCCCCTCACTAACAGCCGGTGGATGAGACAAGGTGAGGGGGAGGGGGGGAGACATAGACAAGGGGAGGGGGAGAGGGGGGAGACATAGACAAGGTGTGGGGGGACAGAGAGAAAAGGGGAGGGAGGGGGAGAGAGAGACAAGGGGAGGGGGGGATAGAGAGAGACAAGGGGAGGGGGGATAGAGAGAGACAAGGGGAGGGGGGATAGAGACGAGGGGGAGGGAGGTGGAGAGAGAGAGAGAGAATTTTGGGGGGAGGGAGAGAGAGACAACGCTGGGGGGGGGGGGGGGAGAGACAGCTGGGGGAGGGGGGGGGGAGAGAGGCAGCATTGGCACCTAAAAGGAAATAAAAACAAGAAATGCATTTGTTTAATATCATTTTTTTTTAATTAAATATTAAAAAGCAATTTACATATATACAAGTTAAACTTTTTTTCCCCCTATAGGGTAGTCTTATATTCAGGCTTTTAGTTTTTTTCCTAAAGGAATATACAAAGTTTGGGGGGTCGTCTTATATTCGAGCAAATACTGTACTTTTAAATATCCATTTACAATGAATTAAGGTTTGATAGCAAAAACAATGTATGCACAAAACAGATCTTATACAAATATAATGATGTTGAACCTAAAATGATGGAGGGCTTGGCCCACTGATGGTTAACCTTGGCACTGCAGATGTTTTGGAACTACTTATGCGATGATGTTCAGTGAGTCATTAGGCCTGCAGAGCATCATGGGACATGTAGTTCCCAAATATCTACAGACCAACACTGGCTGGGCCAACGCCAAAACATGCTAACCCAAAAATGCCAAAATGAGACTTTTACCAAGCACTTGCTAAAGGCGTTTCCACGCTGCGGATGTCCAGTCTGTAACGTTTGATACTGGTTAAAAAAAATGACTATTTGTATTTGTATTTAGCATGACCATTTTTATTGTGGTGAATTGATGTCCAGTGTTTGGGTTCTATTCAACTTCACTACATTTATATTCTGGAGTAAACTAAGAGCTCAGAATAATTCACCATCTTTGATTAATGACATGCATGACATGCATGCATGGAAAAATAATACGAGAAATAAAGTAATGACAGTATAACCCACACCAGAGCAGTCCAAAGGATCAATACGGTTGATAAACAATGAATGAACAACCTGGAAGAAAACTGGATCGAAATGACATTTTCAAAAGTAAAATGATTAAAACATGATAGTGTTTTATTAAAAGAGTATATTATTACAGTGGCCTCAAATGTTATATTTTTCCATATAGATTTTTTAAATTTGTTATTTATTTTATATAAACATTGGGTGAATTATTGATTTATAATTGACATGCTTTTTGTCTTAGATTCATCAGCTACAAATCTTTAGTATCAAACATATTTTAATGTTAAATAGTAATATACATACTTCATCTCTTGCAGATTAACTAACACACATTTTCTTCAATCTGCTGTGCACGCATTTAAGTAGAAGTACCATATGAAGGATAATGATGAAAATGCATTTCTGGAAAGAATACAGCACCACATGATATATTTTTAATTAGTAGGAGATCTGGGAGGACATAGATTTTGACCACAGACATGAACCCTAATTGCTACAGGAATTGTTCTACCGCTGCATGTCCCTGCTGTGCGTTCAGCCAATAGGAAGGCAGCATTCCACTAACCTCTGCTGACTTATGCGAATGTACAGAATTCTATATCATTATATGTAGAATTAAATATGTTAGGTGACGCATTATCAGTGATCTATAAATTTAAATCAATACTTCCTACTTTTGCTGATTATGAAGTTCTGTGTTCAGCACAGCATCCAACCAGCTCTTTCTCTTAGATTGTCACATTTGTTAGAAAAATGAAAGAGAAAATGTATTAATGATTACAAATTATCCACCAAAAGACTTGCGTCCATCAAGTTCAACCCTTTTCCTATCCCATGGCAATCAGATTTTTCCTTGGATCAACAAGTACTAAATACCCTTGTTTTGCTCTGTTGCTTCTCTCAGTGGTGTCAGCTAGGTTTTGTTAATCACCTTGCCCTATAAGTATTCACACCTCAGTTCTAACTGTGTTTTTGTTTTGAAATTGGCTGTCTGATTACTTTCTCTGGGTCCTGATCCATTGCTTGAAGCTGTACCTATCTTCTAGCCTGTCCATGAACTGGAACCCCAAGAAGTGACCATCCTGCTGTAGCATAACTATCCCAGCCTGTACCTTAACCAGGGTCACCTGCCACACTAAGCTATCCAGGGTCACCTGATTGGAAGACTCCCAGCCAAGAGCTAGGTACTCCAGCTTGCTCTGTTCTTACCTCAGGTCTCAGTCCAACTCTCAGCTCTTGCTACAGTCCGTTGTCCCTAATGTAGCATTTATTACAGTCCGTTTTCCTTTCTGTCCCTACATCTGTTCTCAGCCCTGCACTATGACTTATAATATGCAAACAGCCTCCTCATCCATCCTTGCACTGAGCCTCTCCTAGGAGACCTAACAAAGTCCCTGACAGTGCAATCTGTAAAATGTTTTTTAGTGTCACATCTCATATTCAGTCCAACTCCCATTACTCTGTGGACAAAAATCCAGAGAACAGCTAGAGATGCTCAAGATTTTAATTTTCACCACATTTAAATGTACAAACCATGTTCCATGGGATCAGTAGTTTTTTGTTTTAGCAGTGCCTTTATCATGAAACTTTCACTCAAGAGAATCATTATTTTCCAAATACAATTCTGTATTATGCTTTTTATTTTTTGTGTGGATCAATCTGATTTCAATCATCCCTGAGTAGGGTGCTCACAATAATCTGAGTTGGGAATTTGATACTTTACATGCATTTCACTAGAGATCTCTTGATAAAACTAAGGTGAATTCATCAACCCCAGCATATGAAAAAAAACTCTGCGGCGAGAACATGGCTTAGACACTCCCAGTGGATCTGGAGCTGTGCTTCATACATAAACTTGTTTTCTTCACTATTCTCCATACGTTGGGTTTTGAAGCTATGCACATTATACCTGTGAGGAATCCTGTGTTCTAAATGTAAGTTTAGACTTGTATTCAAATATTCCAAATGTATTGTCATGTATTGTCACTGATTCAAGTTTCCTCAGTTGGAAGACTGAGATCATCCTTTTTGGATTATCAGGAATTCCATACACAACAGGAAATAGACACAGAGCATCTCCATATGTTGACGATCCTTCTTATTTAACATGAGAATGCATTATAGAGCACTATACAACACAATACATTTATAGTGTTGTACCTTTTTTCTCTCGTCTTATGTTTATGCTGTTTTTACTGACTTGAAAACATCTACTACCTCTGAATATACCAGGTGGTAATCCTACCTATCAACTGTGGTATTGCACTAAGTGCACTTAAGTCACTTTACAGTTTTGCATTCTCACTTTTTGCATGCCACTGAGATGAGGCACGTCCTGTCACTGCTGCTAATGTACTGTTTGAAGCCCTGTGGTATCTCTCTGTCTTTGGACATACTTAGCACAGCAGTCAATGTACATTACCAAAATTACCTTTGCTATGAATCTGTAAGATAACATGTACCATAACATGCATAATATAGCATAAGGAATATCTATAATGTTTGGAAATATTTCCCTCAACCCAATGCTCAATGGCATAAACATTGGCCTTTTTGTCGTATATATAACACAATAGAATTGAAAGAAATGTGAGTCAGTGTTTTTCCCGCACTCTCTAAAACCTGACATGTTAATAGGACAGATGCTCCCACCCATATATGATTCATTAAATGAATACTTTGTTCTGTTTGACAGTCAGTGAAAAGGGAGATACACAACCTCATATATGCTTATCTGCTTTTGTTCCCACCCGGCATGATAGAAATTAATTGCCCCTACATTTAAACCCAGCACATATTTTCCCCAAATCTCTGTACTTGATCACTACAGCTTATACTTGCTCTATGGCAGATATTTAATATACACTTGTTCTACGTTATGTGGGAGACCAGCCTCCACACCGTATGCTCTTGCAAAGCTATTTTCATTGCCTGAAATGCTGCTGTCTTTATGTATTCTGTCCTGCTTGCATACTAGTAATACTAACTCTTTCATTTCCAGAAAGATGCTGCATAATCCAAGCTTCACTGTTCACTCTACAGGTAGTCCATTATTAGATCTATATACTAAAAGGTGAGTTGATATGAACA
Organism: Pelodytes ibericus; assembly: GCA_036172795.1. Taxonomy (NCBI): domain Eukaryota; kingdom Metazoa; phylum Chordata; class Amphibia; order Anura; family Pelodytidae; genus Pelodytes; species Pelodytes ibericus. The sequence continues at coordinate 40,712,998 of CM069862.1, forward strand.
TTTCATCTCACAGACTGAACTATGTATAGTGCAGGGCCAAGTTGTTGCTGAAAGAGGAATGTAATGCAAAGTTAAAAGAGTGAGAGTATGGGAGGTTTACTAAATGGTGCATGCAGAAATAGCTACCAAGTAGTGGTGCAATCCCAACAAAGTCTGAAGTTTGCTCTATCTGTGAATTTCCAGGTTTCTCTGCTGCTCTTTTTGTCTGTCAACTAAAAAAATAAGCAAAATTGCTAAATTTCAGACACCCAAATTCTCAGTATGTATTAAAAAAAAAGGGAAGGTGAAACCGGGGTTATATATTTGACGGTGACTGTACTTCTGTCTTACTTTTATGACACCTGTGTTATAAACCCATCTAAAAGTGCCTAACATGCTCCAAAGACATCAGGCTACAAGTTGTTGTTGTTTTTTCCAATTAACCCCTTTGCTGCAATTGACTGCCAGGCAGGGGCGTTGCTAGGTCAACAAATGATCAGGGGCTTGAGCCCAGATGAGCACAGTCGCACACAATATCACCCCGTCTCTCTCTCTCTCTGTCTCACGCACCCTGTCTCTCTCCCTCACTTTCTAACACTCTCCGCCTCTCTCTCTCTCACACTCTCCGTCTCTCTCTCTCTCTCTCTCTCACACTCTCTCCGTCTCTCTCTCTCTCTCTCACACACTCTCCGTCTCTCTCTCTCTCACACACTCTCCGTCTCTAATTTAATATAATTGTGAGACCCAATGGCTTTTTTTAAAAGCCATTTCTGTGTTTTAACTGCTTCCCTGCCACTGATCATTGCATAAGCAGTGATCAGCAGAACATTTTTTGTTGTCTGTGCATTTTTTAGGGATTCCGTTTTTGTTTACTGTAATCTATTATAGTGTGTATATATAGTAAAAAATCAGTAATAGACTACCCAATCATGCTTCAAATGTTACATAAAGAGTGAAGTGTATATATGTTGCTGTAGACACTGCTTGGTTATCATATGAAACATTGTTTGTTACTGGTGATTGATCTTTATTGCTGTTCTTTTTTTTTTTAAGAACATTAATTGGAAAACAGAGTAGGTCAGGAGAAAATATATAACCACACTTGATTTATTATATTCTCTATCCCTGTGCAGACTGATTAAATTATATTTTTTGGCCATAGATGCAGGTTATTTTCTGCTACCCAGTGTAGTCATTGCCAAGTCTTTGACTTCTAAACACTTCATTTTTGTCACTCTCTGCTCTGGCAGTTGCAGGGTTAAATCTCCATTGTTTTCTCCATCTGCAATTGAAGATAAGCATTTTTCAGTATCCGTGTTCTCTGCAACTGTGATTTCTAGCAAGGACCACATAAATCAAAATCCTATTGTATTTCTATATATAAAAATATGATACTTTATTATGCACAGCATGTGAACTAAATGAATACTGTGTCAGGTCTGTTTTTATTCCTTTGTGTACAATACAGAATGGTATCTCTGCAGAATATTATCCATTGTTGGAATTCATAGGTCTTGAGTGATAACTAATATTTTACCTCTGATTTGAATTACTAGTTTGAAACCCATGCAAAGAGCAGCATTATATTTAGTTTAAGCTTTGTCATTTATTTTCCGAATTGTTTTGTAACAATGTATGTGTTTATTTGACATCTTCAGAAAAGCGTGTCTAAGTAAACATACATTTAGAAAATAATATCACACATTTGAAATTTGTTAGTTGATATGGGATTCAGAGAGTTAGGAACTGCCAGTCTCTGAGATTCCCAAGCGGAAATTGAGGTCAAAAGAAACAGGCAGTGGTGTCATGTACAGAACTGAGGTCAATACGCAGAAACAGGCAGCAGAGTCAGGTACAGTAGCCAAGGTCAGAACACGGGGACAAGCAGCAGAGTCAGGTAGAGTGCTGAGGTCAGAAACCAGGAACAGGCAGCAGTCAGTAGAGTCAGGTACAGTAGCCAAGGTCAGAACACGGGGACAAGCAGCAGAGTCAGGTAGAGTGCTGAGGTCAGAAACCAGGAACAGGCAGCAGTCAGTAGAGTCAGGTACAGTAGCCAAGGTCAGAACACGGGGACAAGCAGCAGAGTCAGGTAGAGTGCTGAGGTCAGAAACCAGGAACAGGCAGCAGTCAGTAGAGTCAGGTACAGTAGCCAAGGTCAGAACAGAGGGACAGGCAGCAGTCAGGTAGAGTGCTGAGGTCAGAAACCAGGAACAGGCAGCAGTCAGTAGAGTCAGGTACAGTAGCCAAGGTCAGAACAGAGGGACAGGCAGCAGTCAGGTAGAGTGCTGAGGTCAGAAACCAGGAACAGGCAGCAGCCAGCAGAGTCAGGTACAGTAGCCAAGGTCAGAACAGAGGGACAGGCAGCAGTCAGTTAGAGTGCTGAGGTCAGAAACCAGGAACAGGCAGTAGATGTTTCACACACAGAATTCCTGGGTTCATGTTAGGCTCATCACTTTTGGATTACCTATAATTCAACACTGACGTGGAAGTGTAGATAACTGGCATGGTTAGATCTATCGATGCCCCTAAGATTACTTAGAAATATTGCCAGCTCTTTAGCATAAACTACACAATTCAAAAAATTATTTTTTTGGGAATATATGTTTGGACCTAGAAAAAAGTAATTTAGATGGTACAGTCTGATTCAGTTCTCACATCATTAATCATTACAGCCTATACTATGTCTTATGCATGATATATACTATGGGGAGTAGATATAAGGCTGAATAAGTTCCAGACCTACAGGCACGTTGTCTGCAGGGAAGGGGCCAGGGCAGATTGACCTATCGCAGGCCGCTGCTGAGTAGATAGAGATGACCTGTGCGGCTATATGGTGGCTGGTACAGTGAATATATTTTTTTTAATGGGATTCTTCCTGCATCTTTGCATTAACTTTGATGTGGATAAAGCTTGTATACTGTGCAGGCAATACTCTTCCAGTTGCACCAAAGTAACTTTGGTGCCTGGAGTGTCCCTTTAAGCATCATTTTGCTGTTAGATTGCTGCCCTCGGGAGCCTTTAACTTGCAGTAACGGAACACTGTGAGTGATGACATAACCTTGGGTAAAATAAATAGAGTAGTCATGTGTTATTCAGTTAACTCCTCACATGTCTCTTGTTTTTAGACTGTATGAAGCTGGGCTGTCTGCACCATCTGTCTCCGTCTGTGTCAACATGTTCCAAAGATGTATGTTCCGAATTGTACAATGCTACAGAACCTGTGGGTCCCTTATAAATAAATGATTATATCCGTTAGCATCGCGGGTTAACAGATGTCTTAACTAGGTGTAAAAAAAACCTTGAGTAAAAAATAGCCTAATTGCACATATACAGGTGATCAATGCTTCTAAATATGAACTAAGGTAACCCTTGCTGTGCCACAGTTATAAGCTGGCCAGTGTTTGTTAATGCACTATACTGCCTTGGGACACTGGGAAAGTGCTTTTCCTCTGTGTCAGAGCCAATCCGAATCATTGAGCTGTAATACAGTTCCCAGCACATTCCCTGGTACACTTTTCCTGTAACACTAGAAAATGATTAAAGCAAAAATTAAATATCATCAACAATTGCTACCAATTCTACCCTGTGTTGATGAGGTTTATTAGGTAGAATGGGAGCAATGCATTTTACCTGCCCTCGTTCTACTACATGATATTTCCTTACTTAGTTGGCTGGTCCTAGTAACTAACAATGAGCATCAGAGATACAAGTTAATATTACGGTAATAGTTGTTTTAACCACAGCTTGCGGACTGAACCATGATACCAGTGCCCCAGCAATCTGTAGGATGCATATATGCACATACACAATCCAATCAATGAATCATGGTAGGTCCTATGAGATCTCCACCCTGATTATTTAATTGGATTGTGTCTGTGCGTATATCCATCCTAAAGACTGCTGGGCTGCACTTTGCATGCTCTTTCTGCAGCATGTGGAACAAATATGTGTCCCTGGAAACATGGCCGATGTTGGCAACTATGCTACACCTATAAGACATGTGTTGACCAAATAGTTAGAATTCATGCAAATTTTTGGACCTATGAGGATTGTAGCATTTATTTAAAATAAACATTGCAGTTTAAATGCTAGATGACATTACTAGCCTGTACCTAGTAATTGATTTACCTGTAAGTCTTGTCTAGGTTGACCCCATCACCATTTTATTCAGGGACATATTTGAAAAATGCACACCCCTGGGCTGTATTGTTAAGAATAAAGATTGCAGAGCTGTTTATATTTTATTGATTGCAGCCCTGGAGTGTGCATTTGTCACAAGTGTCCCTGAATCCACTATATATGTGGATGTTAGTTTTCTCATGGGAATGATAGTTCTTTTTATTCTGCAATTAGACTGGGAGCTAGTTAATTTATTTTACCATTCCAGCTGGGAGACATTTCAATGCTTCCACCTCCATATATATATATATATATATATATATATATATATATATATATATATATATATATATATAAATTTCTCTTTTTATTCCCATGTTTTTCAGCTTGAGGCTCTGATACACTTTATTCTAATATCTTCTTAGTAAATCTACTATTGGTCACTGCCACTCCTTATGTGACTAGTTTAACGTTGTTTAGTGTTGGTTTAAGTGTTTATCTTATATACATACATGCAATACATTACCATAAGAAGTGATCTCTCGGCTGGTGTTGCATTTGTAATTTTAAGTATAGTAAACAACTACAGTAAACAAATCTTCTGGACAGGAGTTTGGATTTACAAATATTCTGCACATCCCAAACTATGTAATATTAGTGACTGTTGCTACGGACTGTTTTCATAAGACACTACTAACAGGATCCAATTCTTGAAATATTTATAGCGGTATGCAGATCACCTACTACTTTACTATCGATATAAATAATGGCAGATATGCTGACCACCTGGGAGGTGCATGATCTTTGCAGACTACTCTCTTCATTAAAGCATAGGGTGGTCAAGAAGCCTTCTGGGTCATCCAGAAATGAGAGATTCTTCCTCTAATACAAGAATGTCCTTGATTATCAGAATTGTTGTCTAAATATATAACTTTGGATTACTCTACACTTACCATACTAGCCAGGTAGCCAAGGGGTAATACAAATGATGATTCATAATCAGGTTTACATCATCCAAAGATGGCTAGAGAAAGACCATATGGTGGAAACACTGCCACTGACGGCTGTGGAATAGAGTTTGACCTCACGTATCTGAGTGCCAAGCAATTCTGATTATTTTTGCAATTTGTGGTCCTGGTGGAGCCAGGTTTGAGCACCTTATTGAGTCCTGTTTGACTACTTCCTTTGGTTTACACCATCCAAAGAACATGCCTGTCAAAATTTGTTGCTGATTGTCTGGGTCTAATTCTACTTAGAACTTATATGACACTGAAGCCTGAATGCAGATTATCTAGATACCCATGCAAGGTTATATTCTGATCACATCACTATGATGTCTATGTAGGTGAAATAAATATTTTCCATCTGATGCACTGCTATCTTCTTTCCAAAGCAGATATATTTACAGATTTACTTTTCTCAGAGAGGTCTTCTTGTAGCCTCCAGCAGTCCTATTAAATAATTAACGTCTTCCCTTTTTTCCATATAATTAGCAGGCAAACTACTTACTAGATAACCTGCCAAGCCTAGTTTAAGGACTAGACTCCTATCTACGGGCCAATATATCCCATTGCTCACAATCCAAACCCTTTTTTCCTAAATAATCAGTCTTTGGCTTATCTCAAATTCTTGCCATCTTGTCTGTGTCTTCTTTGCAGTTTTCTATTGTAGCATTGAGATTCCCCTTTTGGCCAACAAACAGGGAGTACATACCTTTATCTTCAAGCACATTAGAATCATGTCCTTAGCCTTTTTATTATGTCTATGGTCCATAGTTGCCAACATCGGCGATGTTTCCAGGGACACATATTTGTTCCACATGTTGTTGAAAGAGCATGCAAAGTGCAGCCTGGCAGTATATAGTATGCATATATACACACAGACACAATCCAGTTAATTAATCAAGGTAGGTCCTATGAGATCTCCACCCTGATTAATTAATTGGATACTGTCTGTGTGTATATCCATCATACATACTGCCGGGCTACACTTTGCATGATCTTTCTGCAGCATGTGGAACAAATATGTGTCCCTGGAAACATGGCCAATGTTGGCAAATATGCATGGTCTGGTAGCACACCTTTATTCCCCTCCCCTATATTATTTATTTGTACTTTATTTTGTTTCTGAGATTTTCTTTGGTACAATATTGACTATCTATAGGGGCTGGGGACTATTTTGTAGAAGTCTTGATTTTTTTTGTTCCTGCCGTATCTCAGGAAGGAGAATATATCGCTCATTGTGTTCCACTGTGATTTACACGTAAAGAAATTCCCAGGTAAGAATTTAAGATTTCATTCTCAAATCAGCACACTAAAAAATACATAAAATATGTCACGTGATTCACATTATTTTAATTCCATCTAGTTAAATTATCTCCCTGGATCTGTCAGTATCAGTGTGAAGCTTGACAAGTTTGACTTTGAATTTCACAACCAGCCTCCAGTTTTATTATGAAACATTCCTAAAATATTCTGTGTGATTTTAAATTGCTCTGGAAATCATACCTGTTGGTTACACGTTATTTGCATTTGCTAAATCTGTTGTATCAAAACTAAAACAGAAAAAAATGCCAGAATGATACTTTTCTGTTGCAAAATAAGGTAACACCACTTTTTGGCATGTTTGGATAAAGTATCCAAGAAAAGAATAATACTTGCCCAATTTCTATTCATGTCAGTTGTTGATCTGTCAGGTTACTCCCAGTAACTGGATCTTTATCTGCACCCTTCCTCTTTAGTCTGATATCAAACCTGACTAACATATCCACTATACTCATCCTCCGACCAGGGGCATGACAATCATGGTTGCAAGGGTCGCAACTAAAACAAGCCCGCCACTCTAGAGAGCCTGGGAAACCCCTGTGACAACTTGCCTGGTAATCTATAGGTAGCAGCACAAGGAGTGCTTTCCCTGAGCGTTGCATCTCGCTGATCCAGCGCAATGGAAATTACATGTCAGGGTTCTACACTGATCTTCTGACTCATGCATTTAAAAGTCATCATTTCTGTGCTTATATTCCTCCTGCCTCCTCTAGAGGCCTCCCTACCTTACTTTGCTTGTATTTCTTCCCCTCTGTTTGGTGCTGTGGATTGCAAACAGTGCTTTTGCATTGAAGTTGGATGCCTGACTTCTGAAATCTGCTGATTCTGCTCCTGATCCTCTGCTTAAATCTCATTTGAATTGTGACCCTGTCCAGGAACTGGGAAACTGAACCTGGGCAGCTCAACAAGCCTGGAGGATGTTTCCCATAAAGTCTCTCCTGCTCATTCCTCGCCCTCTCTAGGGTGTTCATCCTGTATAGCTACCCTTCTCAGATCTCACCCTCTGGGGTGTTCCTGTTTACCTATACTCCTCAGGCCTCACCCTTACCTCAGGCCTTGTGTATCTCTCGCTATCCCTACCTCTGCTTTGTCTACAGTCCCTGCTATAGCTCTTTGTTCATGCTGCAGTTCCTACTCAAACCCTTTTCCTATTCTGTAGTTCTTTGCTAAATTCCCTTTTGTCTCTCCTTCAGTCCTTATTCCAATCCCTATCTCTTTGTTATTCCCTCTACACAATAAATAACATGCAACCAGACACCTCCACTATCCCTGCACTGAAACTCCTACCTGACCTGGTAAAGGCCCAGACATTACATCATATTCCCTTCCTGTACACAGCAATCAGTGTTCCCACAGTGTGCAGGGTTAGAGACATGACCGGACAAAAGGTAATTAAAGTTGGTGACAAAGCTGGATCTGGCAATCAGTGTGGTGACAAAGCTGGAATTGGCAACGTGGTGACAAAGCTGGAACTAGGGTTGCCACCTTTTCTTCAAAAAAAATAGCAGCCTTGGTACTGTCTCCATTGACTTAACATTGGCCTGATGCCAATTTTTTACCGGCCTGCCGGTAAAATACCGGCCAGGTGGCAACCCTAGCTGGAACTGGCAATCAATGTGGTGACAAAGCTGGAACTGGCAATCAGTGTGGTCACAAAGCTGTGAATAAAAACCATGGTTTCTCTGGCTCAGAGCTTTTATATTGTCAGAGTTTGTTTACTGTCACAGAATTGAGCCATTTGTTAACAGACTGAATGTTAACATTTATTTCCAGATGACATGTGACGCAGTAAGCAGGACATTGTTTAAGGGTATTTTTCTACACTTTCTGCAGCAGAAGTATATTTAAGAAAGCAACCTAAAAAGCAAAAGTAATAATGTTATACAGACATAGAATGCACACTAATACAATACAAGATTCTAGAGGAGGAGTGATGACATGAAGATAGACATTCACGTGCTCTGTGAGTAAAGACCTAGATGCCAAAGCTACCTCTGTAATCCTTCCTCCATGCCATGCTGCAGTTCAGAGGAGGGCTGAAAAGAAGCCTAGGACTATGCAGCAAGGAAGCTTTATAATGCATTCCTCCCAAGTGTCCCTATTTAGGAGGGGCAGTCCCAAGGGCTCCCAGCTCTCCCCAAAAAATATATGGCATGGGGCATTCTCAAATGCCTACAGTCCCCCCTCTAATCTATGGGGCCTGGGTCTGTCCAAAAGGCCACCTGTCTCATAAATAAAAACACAGCCCCCGATCCCAGTAATTTGAGAGCGGGGGCATCATGCATAGCCCCGCAGCATGTTGTGTAGCTCCAGTTAATATTAGGCGACTTGCAGCCCCCAACCCAGTATTATTTAGGGTCGCCCACCCTTTCTGCTTGGAAGTGGTCTGGGGGCATTTTTGCAGTCCCCAGCCACAGATTTAGAGTGGCTGCTAGAACCCTGGTCCCCTATCATTAAATTAACATGTGCTGGGAGGAACCATGTTTTTTGTGTGTCCTTCTTTGGCCATTTGAAATTTTAGGGGGTAATGACAATTATCACGATATCATAGCAATGTAATCCCATGCTATAAATAGAGAAAGAGTACTTTAGCTGTAAGTCATACACATCAATAAACACCACAGTAAAACACCTGCAAGTGAAGGTGACAAACAAGAGATCATCCTGGTTTCTTGAATTTATTAAGACTTGTAAACTATACTGTCTCCATTCTTTATTGTCACGTTTATCACTTGTCATACCATTCACCTCATTATCCCCATCCACGGGTCTGAAGTCACCATTTTCTATGTTGTATCTATTTTGTAAACAGTGCAGTCACACAGTCATACAGAAACTGCAGACACAAAGGTATCCTGGTACGTCTGCAGCGACGGCATATTGATCACATGCCTGTAATTGCAGCCTCAGCAATGTACTCAGTGACTGCTTGAGTCACTTCGGAGAAGAAGCCTCTTTAATTCCACTAGCCTCCTCACGTCAAGTGAACTCCATTTTGTTTTTGCCATTCTCTTGTTTGTAAGACTTATGCTGTTGAGGAGGTCATATAGGAAATAATACATACAATGTCTCCATGTGAGGTACGTGTGAGATAACATGCTAGTCCCTATTAAGTATATTTAAGTAGGTAGAAATAAAACCTCACTGTTAGTTATCTTGAACCAGCAAACACCAGACTTGCTAGCACTTAGCTGTATGTATTGGGACATTTTCGTTTTGAATGTTGGTACTGCTGGTCATTGATACTGATATTGTGAGATATGTTTATTCTACAAAAAAGATCAGATTCCACTTTATGCAATTTATGTAAATAGTGTCATAGTAGGTTAAAGTGGGGTAGTGAACAGGAAAAGTCTACTAGGTTCCATGGTGATTGGTCAGATTTTAGAACATGGTTCAAGAATTGCTATCAAACCGTATCTTTTTTAGCTAACCTGTGTAAATAAAGGAAATTAAAACTTAATAATTACTTTAGGAAATTCACATGATGGGTATTATTACTGTAATACTTTCTGCTGTAAAGACAGGGGAGAGCTGGCAAAGGGGGCAGGAGGGCAGTCGCTCCACGGGTTGCTCTCTAATTTTACTCCATGGCCGGGGGCTGCACATCTTTCTACTTTTAAATGCCCCAGTCAGTAACACTTAGCTTCTTTCTATCCAATTAACTTGTCTGCCTATCAATCTCGGCATCTTATCTGTCAGGAAATTTGTCTTGCATTTATATGTATATCTATCTCTGATGATATCAGATGGGCTGATGAAGTGGCACAAAGAGCAACTTATAGTTTTTGCCCCCTAGGCCAACAGTTGTCAGCTCTCCCCGGCCCTTAATAAAAGAAAGATCTCCCCTCACCAGCATCTGCGCACAGCGAGCAGGGAGCATGGTGCATGTGCAGTGCATCGTGGATGTGCAATGCAGGTGATGGGGCATGTCCTAGAGGAAGCAGTATATCCTGGATGTGCAGTGCGGGTGATGGGACATGTCCTGGGAAGAAGCGGTAAATCTTGGATATGCAATGCGGGTGATGGGACATTTAAATCTCATTGGCATGATATACAAATACCTGGATAAAGGGACAGGGGTGGCCCAGAAATTACTCCTGCTGTGTTTGGGTCTATATTATTTTTAACTTATAATAATTGTATAGTTTTGTTGTGGAGTAACTTGTGCCGGTTGAACAGAGGTTACCAGTTAGGCCACGATTTTTCCTTAACCTTAAATGTACTTAGAAAAAACACTGAAACAGAAATGCCCAGTGTGCAGGAATGCCCAGTGTCTAGGTGGTATATTCTTGTACCAGTACTTTTCCCCTGTCACTTTTTTCCACATAAATGTACTTATTCTCACTAATTTGTGGTTGTACCCGATTCAGAGCAGTGCTGGTCAATGATTTCTTCAAATAATTTCTTATTGAGTTTTAAAAGACATAACAAGTTACAGAAACAATTAAAAAAAATGTTGAATATAGATTACAATATGGAGAAATATCAATAACAAGAGCTGACTGCAATTAATAAATGTTTTAATATAATTGATTTGTTTTTTGGGTACATTTTGTGGAGGTTTTTTAAATAAACAAATTTCAGGGGTTAAGAGCATAATTGAATCTGTAATTGTGTTAATTATTTTATGAATCGAACGCCAACATTGTTTTATTAAAGCGCACGTCCATAAAATATGGCCTAAGGATCCCACTTGTCCACAATGCCTCCAACACTCCAACTGGTCAATGTTTTAGTTCCACCCTGCGGATAGTGTTACCTGGTATTCTCCAGCAATTAATTAACGGAGTATTAAAGCTGACAGTCTGGGTATAAGGTGTAATCTATCCCCACGTTATATTCACAGTATATTCACACAGTTAATTCACACTAAACACAGTAGTTTAGATTGAAAAAAGTCTTTGGTTCATGATGTTGATCCATTATCCATGATTACTGCTGTTGATTCAAAAGAAGGAAAACAATTACTTTTTTTCAGCAATTCATTCTATTATTATAATGAGCTTTTATTGTACAACACTGTGGCTTATGATGGTGCTATTTTAACAATAATCTGAAAAGGATGCTTCGGCTGCTAGTCACTGAAAAGTTGTGTTGCAAAATTATGTGATATTCAGGAGCCTTTTTTGCTCATCTAGAATCATTTCCATGGGAAATTTCAGTTTCGTTTTTCCCATTACAGAAAATGACATTTCCGATCAGGAATGGATTTTGAGATGTCATCTGTTAGTCATAATTCTTGCATTTTGACATGTGTAGATGTGTAAATTTACTGAAACAATAAAGGAATGACACACGTGAAGATGATTTATGATATAATTATACCAATAATTGACAATAATTTTACCTAAACTGTTTCCATGCAGACACTCGGATACATTACCCTACAATAATGATTAGCCTACAATACTGATTATCTTATAATAATGATTACCCTACAACAATGATTACCCTACAATAATAATTTCAGAATTATATTTCAAATATAAATAATGTCTTGATTAACCCTAAATCTCGACCTACATCTGGCAAGGCTTGTTTGTTAAGACCAATAATGTGTTCCTGAGGTTTTGTTTTCATTTTTTCATTTATACTGTATGATCAGTCTGATCTACTATATGCAATCATCGGACAGTTTGTGTGATTTTTAGATCTCATTTGTTACACTATTACTTATATAGATATGCATCGGATAGAGGATCTTTAATATCCATTGGTTCATTGTTTAGATGCTTTATAACTTGCTATTCCAAAAATGAATTTTACTGTTAGGTTATTTAAAATAGTTTCTACTAGAATTCTGGACATTTACATATCTAGATTTTGTTTTAAAATAAACAATTCCCAATCTATTCTATCGTTTTTGAGTATAGTGTATTAACCATGGATAAAAATACAGCAATTGTTTTAGTATGCTAGGTGTGCATGCTGCATCTGCTTGTGAATATCCAGTCCCTACCAGGGCCGTCTTTAATATTGATTGGGCCCTCTTGACCCTGGTCCCCTCCACTCGTTGGCATGCAATCATGCCCTCCGCCCCAACCCCACAAAAAAAAAAACCACTCACAATTGCTGCCTACAATATGTAAGTGCTCTTTAATATCCAGGTATACTTTTGTAGTATTGGCAAAAGGTACTTTTATTGCAGTGTATAATATGTCTTAAATAAGTGTATCATTGCAGTGTATAAAATGTATATATGGAACAAAATGTTTATATGGCTGCAAAATGTATACATTTATTTATCATGCACTGCAATAAAATTACTCAGTGTCTATATTACAAAAATATATGTGGGTATTAGACAATACTTACATATGGTAAGCAACAATAGCTAGCTTACAGTAATGATATATCATGCTGAAATTTCAGAGGGCAAATATTATACAGTAGGGCAGAGGTGTCCACGTTTTTTCTGCTATAGCCCACTTCATCAAAAATGTATGTGTCATGTGTGCATGATCGGCCTTCATTTTTCATGAGGGCCGATCGTAAAATAAATTGTTTTGGGCAGGGGACACTTGGGCCACCCAGGAGAAACTGGGCCCGGGGCAGCTGCCCCGTTTGCCCCGCATTAAAGACGGCCCTGGTCCCTACTGCCACATACACCCCTCTCCAACCTCTGCACACCTTAACTAGGGTCACCTGACGGTAAACTGGTAAAATGTCTCAGAGGCCTAATAAATCAACTGGACAGTCTGATCAATCATCAGGGTTGCAGGTTTGATTCCTGGCATTCTTTTGAGGTAGGTAAAATTAAAACCATTATAATGGCCAGTTAAGTATAAGAAGGTATTCTTTTGAGGTAGGTAAAATTAAAACCATTATAATGGCCAGTTAAGTATAAGAAGGTATTCAAATATGGGAGAATATATCCATGTACCCTACAAAATAAAAGTTAAGCCTATTATAATTCAATGGGCCCAGTGACATAAAATACCACTTATATTTGTTTTTTAACTCATACATTCCTATTGCAGTCTTAGACATTTAATGACATACCCCGCTGATATTCGGCCAATCACTGCAACAGTACATGATTCAGCATGCAAAACAACATGGTAAACTGTATGGTAATGGCTCAGTAAGGACAGGCAGTTAGTTAATTGCTGATTATAAAAATGTTCTGATTATATGCAGGTTTATTACTTTGTAATAGGTGTTGTGTAGATATAAAGCAATGTGTGGGATGGTGCCCTGCTGTAGCTCTGGAATCCTTACCAGCTACGACATAACATATTATTAATTGTTGAGTTCTCTGTGGTTTCTCTAGTAGTGATGGTGACTCTTTGCAGCAGCTTTTATTGCTTTGTTTTTTGACAGGCAGAATTTCCATCTTTTCCAGCACATCCTCCTACGGTTCAGCATTGCTCTGTTTAGAGTTGGAGTACTTCACTGCTGGTTGTTCCCTGCCCACGGTTTGTGCCACTGCTGTCCTGATTAAGTGTTTTCTTCCTCCTACACAGTTACATACACATTTTGCTTTGTGTATTCCACCTGGATCGGGTTTACTCTTATGTATGGGCATGAGGATACATAAATCCAAGTCATGGCCCTTATGCATACATAATAAGGTTCTTGCTTATAGCCTGTACTATCAGAATTTCTTTTTAAAGGGACCCTGTCACTTAAGCATTATTTGCACTGTGAATGTGGAAGATAAAACCTATATCTACAGGAAATCAATATATATTGTTAGCAGAATTTACAAGTAAACATGAATTAAGTAATTAAGTATTTTAAATGTGTCTGAGGTTATTTCTGTTTATGGCATCACCTGCTAACAAAATGCATAGATTATTTTTTTCCCTTGCTTTCAGCCAAATATTGTACTTAAATTCCTATCAATTGGTGTATAGTGTGGTTGGCTATACATTTTGAAAGAATGACTGCTCATAGGTACAGATTATATATAATTTCATAAGCAATACCTTATATGCTTTTTATACTGTGCTAAAGCACCAACACTGCCAAATTAGGAATAAATATATAGTTATATATTGTCTATGTTAACAAATGATCAAATGTCTTAGGCACCAAGGTGAGGATGCTATGTCTCAAGTCTCGTAACCTGCATGTTCATTTGCCCTCTTCTTGTGGTTATGAGAATGGGGTGGGCCAAAAATGGGCCGGGACAGGACCACAATGGGTTTGGTATAAAAGAGAGAAAGTCATCAGAGTTGTAGGCAGAGACTGACGTTTTGTGTGTGGAGCTAAGAATGAAGGCTTTCATCTGGAGATCGGCAGCCCTAGAGTCCCAGCAAGTTCCTACCGATTATGTGCTGGTTCATTGGGCACTCATTGGGGGGATTCAGTAAAAGCACCAGGTTTGTCTCTGCAAAGCCTAAAGCTGAATTGGTGAGATGAAATGTTCATCTCAACTCATCTTTTAGTGAATAGCCCCCATTCTTGCAAGTGATGTGCAAATATTGTCTTCTGGGAATTTCAATCCTGTATTGGCTTTTATATATTGTATTAAAATGTACTACAATGGTTGTTTGTGTCTCTCTATATTTGGCATTTTTGATGATACCAAAGGATAATAAAGGACCAGGAACAGGGTTGTAATGTTCTCTTTAATTTCTACATTTATGGATTTTAGTTGCCAATTGTTTTTAGTAACTTTTGTGATTTTAAGAATATTGTTTATGTTTGGCTCTAGAGAGATATAGCATTGACCCCCTACTCAGTTATAAAGGAAAAAAGTGCAACATGACTCAACGTTTAGATTGAGTCATCTGTGGATAAACTCACAACTGCCTGATAATGAGAGTATAAAACTGGCAAGCTGATGTTGGCATCAATTAAACCTCTGCATACACTGAACTGCATTACATCTGAATTAAAGACAGACATTGTGCACAATGTATTAACCCTTTTATTCCTGTGGGTTTGAATACACTCTAGACTTACATAGTTAACATTTCATGATCAGCAATCTAAAAAACAATCTTAAATACTGTGTGCTATCCAGATTGCTACATAGTTAGACTTCAAGCTTACCTCTATGCCTTTGGAACAGATAATAGAACTACAACATGGCCGTAGAAATGTATGTACATGTATCACCAAACCACAAAATGGTGATGTCAGCATTCGAGAATACATATTTATCGGCTGGTAGAGGTAAACATATAGAAAAGGGTGGATGCAGGCTTCAGTTAAATACATATTTTAATTTTCTATTTTGACTTTGCTGTTTTGCTTGGATATCTACCTGAAGATCATAGACATATTAAAAAAAATATTCAAAACTGACCCAATGGATCCATTTTATTTTAAAGTGAAATTAAACGTTGTTTAACTCTTGCTTCCTTAAAGGAAACAAGGGTTAAACAATACATTTTCGGGTAGAATGAAGTAAACCCGATGTGTATCTTAATAGATACATGCGGGTTTACTTTCTGCTGTGTCTCGCCTGCGAGACACAGCAGGTCCCACGTCAGCACGGTCACAGCCAATCAGAGCGCGGGCTCGCCCCGCTATGACAGCTGAATGCGAGGGTCTCTTGCTGCTAGCACAGCGAAAGACCCTCATTTTTGCATGGGATCAGCAGGGGGGGACCTCTTGCTGATCTCATACAAAAACGAGGGTCTCTCTCTGCGCTAGCAGAGAGAGCCTGTCGCCGACCAGACTGATGCCTGCTTCCTATGGAAACGCACTTTCTACCATCCTGTGGATCAGCTCCATCGATGTGACTGTTTCCCGAGATTTCTTTCATTTGATTTTTCTTCTGCAGTCTGTGAGTTCTCCTTGTAACGAGGGCCAGTATTCCTGTGTTTATTCTGGTCCCGCACATGTGTTGCTGTTTTTATCTATTTCTGAATCCAATTAAAAGATTTTATATGGAAATTCATGCTTCATCCAGTATGACTGTCACTCACGTATGTTTGTGAGTGCATTTATCATCAATCACTTGATTTGCACACATGGTCAAACATTATTGCACTATTATTGGATGTGTTTAAGTTAAGGTACCCACTATTTTGCGCCAGTCTGCATTTGTTCTTTATTTTGTATGCAAGCCTTCCTGAGTGCTTCAGAAGGCTGCATTGTGTGTGGTACCGCAAGTATTATTAATTTGCACAAGGTTCATTTACACAGATCACTTTATTTTTTGCACTCCTATGGAAGCATGGCAACTGTCGGTCAGAGGATAAACTGGCGTGTACTACCAAAAGTACACGCCAGTTCATCCTCATACTAGGGACAACTAACTTTTCATTTGTGCTTCTATATTAGAAGCACAAGTGAAAATTTGTTTTAGTGTCCCTTTAAGTAGAGTAGAAGAAGAAAGTAGGAAATAGGAAGATAATATTACAAAGTATTATATAATTGTATCTTTTTATTCATCTTTTTTTTTACTAAACTTGTGGTGGGCTCCTAATTTTAAGCACTATGCTCATGCGGTCTTATAATTCACACACCTCCACACAGTTCTTTGTGGTGTGTTCACCACAACAGTTAGAGCTCTGACAGTTCAACATGGCTGTTTAAGCACTGAACTTCCAGCGCCAAATACAACCCCCTGTAATAAGTTAACCCCTCTTACCCTAAATGTACCCCATAATTTGCAAATTAATCCTTAATAATAACCCTGATCTCCAATACAAGCTCTAACACCCTAATACTAGCCCTAAAACACTCCAGCACCCCCTAATACTAACATTCCTCGACGGAGCGCCTGGCAGTGATTAATTGTTAGGCCCTTCAAGACTGCGATGAACACAGGCAATTGAAACTATAGGCAATTATAATTCTAAGGGCTGCATGCCAAATTAAATTGTTATATGCTAGCCAAAAGGCAGATAACTTTTTTTTACAACAATTTAATTATTAGCTAGAGAGGTAAACAAACCAACTATATAACTTGTTAAAGCCTCAGTATTACAGGCTATATTGCTGGCACTGCCAGTTTTTATTCTTCTGAGGTAATAATAACAACTTTTTTCAGCAGTCAATTTAGTCCAAGACTGTGTGCTAAATCACCCAGTGTAATCTCAGGAAGAAGAAAAAAAAAACAAATAGAAAAATAAATTATTATTTATCTAGTGAAATATACATATGTTTCCATTTCTCCTAATTTATCCTGTTAATAATTTGGATTGGAAATATGACAAATTAGCCCTTGGACTGTAAATCAATATGACCAGTTCCAAAATACCTTTAGTCATTAACAAATCCAATCTAACCAATCATTTACAACATCCACTTTGCAGCACAGTACCTTTTATGCGTCATAATATGTGTTTGGGAAAGGGGGTTATTTGGTTTCCAAAATATCATTATGACAATTTATACCTTGAAGCACAGATGCAGCCAGAATTAATTATGTAAATCCGGCAAAATGTTTTTTCAGCCACTGATATTATAGCATTTTTGTAATGTTTTGGGAAGTCATATTGTTTTTCAATTGAATCATTTATGTTAAAAAAAGTTTAATTCTATAACTCTGGTTCATACATGAAGGGTATATCTGTTGTAAAATATTAACTACATAAGACCATTGTTTGCCATGAATACTAATTTAATACTTAATCATTACACCAAACCCTAATTAACTTGAAGCTCCAGGCTTCCTGGTACACTAGTAATGGACTGTTTTGCAAGGAACCTGCCTCTTTTTGCCATACAGAATATTATAAACCTATACATTTATTTATTTATTTAGAAAGTGTTTTACCAGGAAGAATACATTGAGATTTCTCTCGTTTTCAAGTATGTCCTGGGGACCCAGTCCAGAATGGAGTTACACAGGGTTACACATTTAACAGTAGATAAAAAAATATTAAACAAGTTGGAAGGAGCATATACAGGGTAAATACAAAATAATACAAAAAAAGGAACAACATAAAGGAGGGGATCTCATAGGTGTTACATTGGGTGCATTGTAAGAATTCACAGAAGCCCCGGCGGTCGTTCCGGGCGGAAGCAGGGGAGTCTGCGCTCATCGCGCAGACTTCCACTGCTGTTAGAGAGGGGGATCCAGGTCCCCTGCAGTTCTGCTGGGGACCTGGATCCATGTCTTATAGTCTGACCTCAATTTGAGGTCAGATTATAAGAAGACCTCGATTATAAGACGAGGGGTCGTTTTCAGAAAAAAAATTCTGAAAAAACCTCGCCTTATAATCGAGCAAATACGGTAATTATGTGCAGAAGAGGGAAGAAGGACAGGTGGTTGATTAAAGGTCAAGTCACATCATCTGGTCAACTAGACGGGTGGGTTGTGGGGAAGGGCGGGGAGAGAGAGGGAGAGACATAATCTTGGAGAGTCTTGGAGTAGAAGATGGTGAGAATGGATGTGGTCCATAACATGGAACACACCTGAAATTGCAAAAAAGAGGGATATTGTGACAACTTCTTGGACAAAACTCAATCCAGAAAAATCTTACAAAAGGCAGCTTTTTTAATAAATATAATTATGGTATTTGCTGGACTATAAGACAATGTTTTTTTCAGAGCAAATGATCTGAAAAAGTCCCCTTGTCTTATATTTGAGGTTTGTCTTAAAATCAGACCTCAAATCGAGGTATGAGTATAAGACTGGGATCCAGGTCCACCGCAGAGCTGTAGGGGACCTGGATCCCCCTTGCAAGCAGCCGGTGGATGCCTGCGCAATGCACGCAGACATGCTCCACTGCTGCCCGGTACCTGCATCAGGATTTCTATGACGGAAACCAGACCCCAATAACAATTTAATAATTGGCCCCAGGGAGTTTGGGGGCTGACACAAGGCCTCCAAATCGCATTAATGCAAAATATAATTTTTCCCTACCTACCCGTAAACCCCGGCCTCTGCCTAGCCCAGGTAGGTGGAGATAATTCACCTGAAAAAAAAAACTCAATTTTGGTGCCAGGGGGACAAAATCTCTGTCCACCCCCTTGGCACGCAAAGGGTGCCCTGTGAATAAAATAATTACCTGCTCCAGAAGCCCAACGCTGATCCAGAAGCCCAACGCTGATCCATAGACCGCTAATCAGATGCCTTTTGTTTCTTAAAATGAAATCCCCACTTTCAGATGGATGCTTAAGAGAGGTGCTAGCACACATGTTTTTTGTTTCTTTTCGCTGGCACATTTTTTTAATTAATTTTTTTAGAATAGGTGGATTAATTTAATTGGGTGGCTCCGTTCCTTGGGCCAAAGAGTAAGACTCAAGGGTGTCGTGGATTGGGGCTGAACTTCTGGGAACAGGTAATTATTTTATTCACAGGACATCCTTGGGTGCCAGGGGGGTAATTTTTTTTTTTTTTACATAATTCATCCCCCCTACCTGTGCAAGGTAGAGGTGGGAGGGTAGGAAGGGAAAATCTTTATAGGGATCTGGGAAGCCCCTAGCATTTGCCCAGACCACAAGGGGATGATTTTAATGTATGGGAGCCAGGGCAAGTAGTCCTGGTCCCCAATTTAATTTATCGGTTCTGGAAGCCAATTGGCCAGATCATCATGTTAGGGGTCCCATGGTTACTAGCACCAGGCCTCCAATGTATTTTATATGGGGCTTGGAGCACTTCCCCAGCTTCTAGACCCATTTCTTAGTATGGGAACAAAGACTACCTGTCCCCTATATGTCTAACGGGGGCTTGGAACGACATTTTTAATAGGTGGTAGTCAGGACTACGTTCCCTGGCCCAATAGAGAAAAAAAATTATGGGACTCCATGCTCCATTTAGCTATTGCACTTTGGAAATTCAGAAGGGCTTCACCAACCAGAGACCTCCACATCTCCTCCAGTATACAAAAAAGCCAGGTCATGAACTCTATTACAGGTTATTTTATTGCCTACAAAAATAATAAAAAAATATAATACACATAATCCTGGATTGCACTGGTTGCCAGCTGTTTTGCATGTTTAACGGTGAGGGGCGCTTAATCATAGGCCTTTTGCTATTTCATGGAATTGAGCTCCTGACCTGTCTTTTTTCCAATACGTGCCCTGATGGCCCATGATTATGTTAGGGACTCCACCGGGGAGATTTCTTTTTTTTTTTTCTTCCCAAATGAGTCTCTATGATCCCATAGAAGTCTATGGGGATGATAGAAGTACTTTTCGGTTTGGGCATATGTTGAATACTTTTAGTTCCAGCAGGTCTAGGTGTGTAACCGGCTAGGATGGCCGAATTTTGAAGCTATTCGAGGGCCTATTGAGTTGCTTGACATTTGACTCCCGATATGTCCCCGATGTGCCATGAATTATTCTGGGCTTCAGAGGAACCATTTCGGCCCTGGAGTCTGGCGCATATTGAGTAATTTAATTAACTGCTTTGGAGTAGATTATCCCTTTTGGGTACTTGCTATCTCAGAATGACAACTTCAGTAAATTGCACATCAAGATGTCCAAAATGAGAGAATATTGTGAAGGTGAATCTGAAATATATGTTATAACTAACACAACAAACTGAGATCTTCACTTTTGGGATCAGTAATATGTTTGTTTCATCTGAATATGCATGAAAAATATGCACTGAGAATTCATGAACAAATCCAATAATTATAAAGAATCCCAACAAACTATTTGCCAGTTACGCTTATATTCTCCTTTAGAAAAAGCATCCAAGCTGCTTTGTTCCTACAGTACAGAACTTACATACAACAGAGAAAAAGAGATCATCCAACTGATTAGCATTTGAGTAAGCATTTGTTGGTGATATTCACAGAATATATTTTGTAGACTATGAATTGTCACCAGAGGGAGCTGGGCTTGATACAACCTGCTCTTCTGTGCTTTACAGCTGTGATCTACATGGTAAAAGGGCACGGTGGGCATTTGCAAACTATCCACATCAAGCAGATATTTGACTACAGCCCCCATTGCTGCCCAAAGGCTGACTGTGATGGCTCAGATCTTTAATACTTCCACCTTATTTTTAAACTGGGCGTGTGTATTCTATACCATGGTGTAGATTAATGCCCATCTCTGAGCAGATCCGTATGCATTATAAAGCAAAAGTCTAACTAATGGGTCTAACAGACCTTTTTGGAATAACATCACAACCTACATCAAGCTTTGGTGACCTTGAAATCTTGCAACAGTGTTCAATCATACATCTGACAACCACTGGATAGAATTGCAAATCCTCCAACATTCCATTGTGCATCTATAGTGTCAACAGTAATAAGATAATCTTTTACAGAGATACTAGAATCTTGATACAAAGGACCATCATCATTAAATCACTGTAATATAATGCTGCACAAGACAAAGGTTCTAGTCTGTGACATCCTAATGATGTTCACCATCCCACAAGCAAAAAGCAAGATAAATATTGCTAATAGGAATGTAAACCTGTAAACAGCTGGTAAATTTACAGGTTACTGCAAGAGGTTAATTTCTGATTTTGCAACCATGTGATCTTAACCTGCAACACACAACATCATGCTACACCTCTTTATTGATTTACATTCTTTAAAATACAATGCTCAAATGCTTTCTGGTGCATGCACCCTAGGACATTGCTTGGAAAGATCAAAAAAAAAAAAATCTTGCATATCTTAGTGTATTTTTCATGGATATAATATATAGTTTAGAAATAAATAAACGTTTGCTGCTATACAACCCATCATTAACTTAAAATGATTTTTCTCAATCTTTTTCTTTTATAAAGATGCCATATCTCACAAGACACGATCTTGCATTTGATAGACTGTTTTGTATGCTAGCATCATTGCCTTCATAAAACAAGGCAGAAAACCTGCAATGTTCATTTCACACGTTTCCTTGAGCATGTCAAGCCCCATCAGGGAATAGAAATCACTGAGAAAAAAAAACGAGTGTTCATCAGCAGCCCACGTAGTTTATCCATATAAGGAGTAAACACTAGAGAGGGATATCCCTTTGGACCACCCCTTTGGCGAAAATAAATCAGTGCTGCATTAGCTCAATATTATTCAAATTGTTGCTCAATAAAAAATTATAATTAAAAAAAATCCAGCTTGCAATGCATTAGGCAGATTACATTTCTGTAAAACAAAATCTCCTCTTTCCTTTTTTTTTTTTTTTACAAAAAGGTACTGGAAATCATGCCTATTTAAAAACGCGAAGGATTGCAGCATTATACAGCAGACGATGACTCAAGCTCTCTCAGCCACTGCCCTCCCTACATGCCCCCCCCCCCATTCTCTCCCCTCCCTACAGTTGCTCCCTCCCTATGACAGATGTCTATTATAAGCTGCTGACGTCAAAAAGGACGGCCATCTTTGATGAGGGCAGAGCTCTTTCCATTGAAGAAGACGACTCAGGGAGGTCAGGAACACTGGTTCTTGCCTCCTGCAACCACAACCTCAAAATAAGCTTATAGAGTAGCCTTAGATCATTGCCTCTGCTGATACTGAGTACACTCTCCTCACGGTAAGGAAAACGATTATTTATATCTATATACATATGTCTATTTAGGGATCATAGTAACATACATATGCACATACACAGACATACACATTTGCAGCTGTATATAAATATATCTATGCACTGTATATATATATATATGGAGCGTGTGTATATGTTTGTTTCTTTTAATGTCTCCCTCCTTTTGGTTTTATGTAATCAGCTTTGATTTGCATGGAAAGACTTGTGTAGTGCTGATTAAAAGGAAGACGCAGCCAGCCGAGCTCGCTGGACACTGTAGTCAGTATATAGATACATTGCTTTTTCCATGTTTGCGTATGACCCAAGTGTTATGCAATGCAATGAGAGATGCGGTGATTTCACTGCGGATGGTGAAGGTGATAATGCACCAGGATTTGCGTGGTTTTGTGTCCCTTGTGCGTTGTGATTGATCGTTGCATGAGAGCAGTCTGGAGACTGTGCTTGTGGGCGGTTTCAGCACTGTGGACAGCTCCTTCTACTGCAGAGCTAGTTCTCCTGCAGCAGCGTACAGGCTATGCAGTGCAGGGACAGGTAACCTCTGGCCACCTCCAGCTGATATGGACCACAACTCCCATGAATCCCAGCCGCTCAATTGACCCTTCAGCTGCCAGGGAGCTACAACTCCTGTGATGCTGAGTCAGCCCTCTCCCACTCTCGCTTGCTGTTGTGGACTACAATTCTCATGATGCTCAACACACCATCCTGGAACTACAGATAGCATCTTCCATGATGCTCAGTCATTTATCTGAGCATGTTGGGAGCTGTTTTCTCCAACAGCTAGCTGGTAAAATCTAACCAGCACTGATATAGTGAAGGGAAGCACTTACCAACCTGGGACCCCAAACCCACCACACACCCTCACGTATGACAGTGCTGATTATTCAGCAAAAAATTTATAAAAGGTGGCTTATCTTTTATATATGTGCAGCTTAAAATTTGGTAATGTAATTTATAGTAATGATTTACAGGTAAAGGAAATCGTTCATTAGGAGCAAATAGTGTATAGATAGAATTGTGTGTGTGGGTGTGTGTGTATATACATACACTAACACATGTACAAAATGTGCATAGAGATTATAAACAGAGATATTGATAAGTGTGTTTACTCATATGTATACATTTTTTATTACTCTTGTAAATCATATCAATGCTTTATCTGAGAGGTATAAAAGGTCCAGTGCCATTAGATGAAAAAACAGTTGCAACCTGAACTGTCTGCTGTGATTTTTGTCAAATTGTCTGTTCTGTATATTGGTGAGAACTGTCTTGTCTGATCTGTGTATTGATGAGCACCCTCACAAAATATCATAAGAAAGATTGTAGAGCTTCAAAGGCTGGCTACAGTTGGGTTTTGCAGCACATCCAGACAGTTCTGTGAAAAGGCAGCCTTTGAAGCCACCAGCTTTCCATGATGGGGCATTAGTAATTACTGCTGGTTTTGTTACCCACTAGTGTGAAAGCAAGGGGGAGGAGATCTGCATTACAGCTCAAGTGGGGAGGGAGGGAGGCAGGGAGTTTTTAGACCATTATCTCTAGAGGGAAAGGTAGGGATTCAATGACAGCCTGCAGATTTGTTTGTAAAGCTTCTGGATTTTAAGACTGGGGGTCCACATGAAAATCAAGGAAACCTGCAGGACAAATAATTTCTTTTGTTATTTGGGAAAAATAGTTCTATAAAGAGAAAACCTTAATCATAATGAATGTGGCACTCTTCTTGTGGTGGGGGAGAGTAAATACATAGAATCTAAATACCCCATCCATAGCAGTAATTATCCTACAAAATACCTGTAATTGGTTGCAGGACCGAGTTTATAATCAGACTCCAGGGTATTCATTACCCTTACATTACAGAATTAAACTGGTTGGAATGTGTTACCTGATGGGAACTAGATAGTTCTTTGCCTGGAATTCAGTGTAAGACGACAGCATACCTAATAGATGGGAAATAGCCACCCTTATCATAAAAAAGGCTACAATATTTGCAGGGCAGTCTGGAGAACCAGAAAACCCCACCCCATTATTGCACCTCTAGATTAAGCTTAGACAGTAAAGATGCAGGAATGTTGCATGTACTGTTGCAGTGCGTATCTGAGCAGCATGAAACCGAAAAACAAGGATTAATACTTTCTTCTGATAATGAACGCCAAAGCACTGGAAGAAAGGAATTAAAATAAGGATTCATAACATACACTGTGGTTTTATGTAATGTACATTTTGCATTCAAATTAGTTGGTTTTAACACACGCAGTTTAATAACCAAACTATTTTGGTAAACCAAAAACAAAACACCTAGGCTGCTGTGAAAATGTGATTTATTTGCATGAAATAAATGATTTAAAAGATTCAGTAAAGGGTTCTAACATTGTATTGCATGTAGGTTGGCAATGCTAATTACTACATGATGAAATGTATAGAGATTGCCTTCCAGTCTGTCTTTAGAAATAATGTTGGATATGAGTTTGATATAATAATAACATTTGCACACTAACCGTATATTTTTTTAGCGCCTTCTGTGTAATAGTGAATTAGAGGTGGAACATGTTAAAATACATTACTGACTTGAAATAAAAAAGTGTAATTGCGTAATGCCCGTTTAAGCTTTTTAACCAAAGGATGGTCATACATAAAACATGATGATGATGAAACAGGAGGTTTCTGCATAAACCTTTAGAATGATCATTTTAAATCCGTTTTTTTTTCCCGAAAGGACCATTGCAAGAGTTTCCACGATGAATCAAAGAGGAATATGCAAATTGAGGAAATGAGATGGAATTGCAGTATCATAGATTTTTGTGTGTGTGTGTGTTTTCATTTTGAGATCAATAGGTCACAACCCCAAAGGAACTTCCTAACGTTCATTGAATTAAGATAACTTGATGTCAGTAGTATGAGGCATGTTCTGGTCAGATAATGATTATATTATGCATTCGTAAGTATGCTAGACCAATATGGCTATCACAATTATAACATAGAAACATAGAAACATAGAATGTGTCGGCAGATAAGAACCATTCGGTCCATCTAGTCTGCCCAATTTTTTTTTAGTACTTTTATTAGTCCCCCGTTCCCGGTCTTATAGCTAGGATAGCCTTGTGTCTATCCCACGCATGCTTAAAATCCTTGACTATGTTTACCTCTACCTCTTCTGCTGGAAGGCTATTCCATACATCCACTACCCTCTCAGTAAAGTAATACTTCCTGATATTACTTCTAAATATGCATTTAGAACATTAACATTATTTTTTCTTATATGATGTAAGGGATATGTCTCAGTTCAATATCATCTTTCTTATCTGTGGACCTGACACCAAAAAAAAATTCTCTCCCCTACATTAATTAATATGGGATACAACCAATTATCTGTACATTCCAATGTTTTATTTTTTAACTGCTCAGCAGTTTTCAACAGATTTTTAATAGTTCCCCACCTGTCAGTGCACTAATTTATCATTGGCATGTCGGGCCCTTCTGCTATACAGATTATTTTACCAGTTATTACACACATTACAATTACAAAGCTTTAAAAAAAAAATCAGTTAACTAGCAAAAGCTAATGGCAAACTGACACATATATTATACAAATTGCAAGTACATCTGAACCATTTGAAAAAATGCTAATAAATACAACATAGAGGACATTTTTTTAATCTACTGGTAATATGTAGGTTTTTTTTTTTTTTACTAAACCGGTCCAATGTATTTTGGGACATTCTGCACAATGTTGTAACATTTTTGCATTGTTTGTGTTTAGCTGTAATTTTCCTCTTTCTCATTTGATATACCCATACACATATTATATACTGGTTTTACTGCCATAAATAGGGCTTTCTTAAGATACCATTGTTTTCATGATATCATATCATTTACTATAAAAAAAATATCCTAAAATATTATTAAAAATGCAAAATAAAGCAACACTTTTTCTAACTTTGTCCTGGAAAATCTTTTATGCAATTACAAAGGGTAAAAAAAGACCCTGTCTATAAGTTGGTAAAATTTGTCCTGAGTTTAGAAATACCAATGATTAAATGTTTTTCTGTTGTTGTTTTTTTTTGCAAGTTCAAGGGCAGCAACTGATAGTAGTGTTTATTTTCTAACCATTTTCTCCTACAGTGACCTTTTAACCCTAACCCTAAATGTAACCTTAACTCTAAATCTACCCCTAACCCTAAATCTAACTTTTGCACTAAAGCTAATTTTAACCCTAACTCATCTGTAATCCTAACTGTAACTAATCCTATGTATAACACTTACCTTAGATCTAAGGTTAGTAGGTCTACTGTTAGCTTTTTCCGCTTTTTTTTTTCAATGTAATGTTGCTGACTGCGTCTAGAGGCAGTCAAGCAACAGTAACATAGTGAAGGAAGTGATTTCTAGCGCCGTATTTGAGGACCATGCTCCTCTCCAATGTAGCCCCTGTGATCACTGCTTGAGGTGATCGTAGTGCCATTGTGGGTGGGGGAATTTTGGTGTGGCACCACATAGGCATGTTGATCTATTGATCATATTGATCTATTGGCACCACATAGGCATGTTGATCTCTGCTTATGCCTCATTTACAGCATGACATGCCAGGCACGTCAATTGTCACCAAGTGCGGGTTTACTTGAAAGGTTGCATTAAATGTTGATGGTTTATGTTGAAATTATTTAACCCCTTAGTGACAAGACATTTTCACCTTGACTTTCCCTTGGTGACAATGGCTGTTTTGACATTTCTGGGGTGTTTGTGTTTAGCTGCAATTTTCTTTTTTCTCAGATACTGTACCCACACAAATTATATGTTGTTTTTATCATCATTAGAAGGGCTTTCATTAGATAGCATTATGTTCATCATATCTTATAATTTACTACAAAAAAAATCATAAAATATGATGACAAATTTAAAAAAAAAACACTTTTTCTAACTTTGACCTAAAATATAATTTAGACAAATACAATCATTAAAAAAGACCCCATCTAAATAGTTTCTAAATGTTGTCCCGAGTTCAGAAATATGCATGTTTCCATATTTTTCTGTATTTTTTTGAGAGTTATGGGGCAAGAACCAAAAATAGTGTTTTTTGTTTTTTTTCCTATATTGACCTTTTGACCCCAACCCGAACCCAAAATTTAACCTTAACACTAAATTTAACCCCAACTCTAACCCTTATGCTATCCCTTAATATATTTTAATTTGAATTTAATTTTATGCTAAAAATTATTTAATTTTAACCCTATAGGCTAATCTAACTATATAACCACTTTTTAATTAATTAAATATTTATTTTAAATTTTTTCCATTGCTATGCTACTTAACTAGCTCCGTGGGGTGATCGTGGGGGCCCCAGAAAATACATTTCGGTGCTGGCTATTGCCTCGACATCGAGGCAATACACCAGCACCGTTAAAGCGATCGTTGATCGCGAAAACCGCTTGATTCACCGCAGGACGTGCCAGGCCCGTCCTTTTTCGTTAAGGGAGTTTCTCCCTGGACGTGCCTGTCACGTCCTTTGTCGGCAAGGGGTTAATGAACAAATATACCTTATTGAGTCTTCTTTGCTTGAAATAGTTTTAATATGGTCAGACATGTTGTCTTTAGAGTCTTTGGTTACATTGGTCAGACCTTCTGACCAAGGTGTGTTAAGATCAGACCTAAGATTCTAAACAACATGTTTGCTCCCTAATATAATTCATATGGCGCAAAGTGGACACTGTTGTAAATGGATATATTACATATTAA
This sequence comes from Pelodytes ibericus, assembly GCA_036172795.1. Lineage (NCBI taxonomy): Eukaryota > Metazoa > Chordata > Amphibia > Anura > Pelodytidae > Pelodytes > Pelodytes ibericus. Next base: position 40,741,506 of record CM069862.1, read on the forward strand.
ATGGCAGAGTTTAATTTACACATAAAATAGGTCAACATTGGATGGATAAAAAAATAATTTTATCAGATAAGGATGTGATGCTGTTAGAAGGCATTAGCTACTGGAAAAGCCTTGAAGTAATTATGTTTAGTATATTTTGTAAAATAAAAACTATTTCTGCTTAAGCAGCAAATCAATATATACTCTCTGTTAGGTCAAACATCTGCACGTTGAATTTGCATTACTTCACTGTAATCATGCTCGGAAGCAATAAGTAAGTGTATTTCAGAATGGCTTTAAAAGGTTTTTTTGTTGATTTACACATCATATTAAAATGTCAGGCAGGCAGTGTTTTACATATTTAATGAGCAAAGTGAAAGTCATTGGAAGAGAGAGCACTAGATGAAAATGATGAAGCACTGCAGGAACATTATTATACAGCTATACAGAACCTAAAAAACAAACCCTGCACTATTATTTTTTTCACCTGGAAATTAAGACATGGTGGGATGTGCGCTAAACTCTTCCTATTAAGTTATTTTAACGCAAAGGAACATCATACTATTTTGTTTCAAAAGCAAACTATGTATTTAAAATTGGGTGGGTGTTTACTTTAAACAGACATACACATTGTAGATTTTCCCACTCCTGAGTAAAGCCATAGTATTTCCATTGTAGAATGGAATTAAGAACATAATATTTCTGATATTATTGCTTGTGACTATGGCATTCTTTGCTTCCTGATGATGTCATGCAGAATAGGGCTTGACCTGCTACTGAACTCAGGTAATCATGACTTCTACACTATTTGAGCATTTCACAATGGTCCCTAAATGAGCCAGTCTGACTCAAACCCTCTTGTAATTTGAAAGTGAATCTGTAACCGAAATAGCTGAATGAGGCAATAGATTTAGAGTAGCGCTACCATCAGTTAGAGTGACACCCCTTAGTTTGGGAAGGAAAGCGCTATTGCACATATATTGTTTTGAAAAAGTGATATTTTCCATTTGGTGTTTGACTAATTGGAATCACCCTGGTAGAATACATTTTACTAGTAAGATACATGATACAGTGCTCAGTTAATACATGTCATTTCATCCACATCCATATGTGGAATAAACTTATATCTGTCAGCCCTTTCAAAATCATGTTCCATTAGGAGGCCAAAGGGTTTTAACCTGGGATGATGAACACTTTTTAGGTTTCATCATTCCCCATCTCGTTTCTTTCTTTTCCTTTCTTCCCGTCCCAGAGATTTTCTTTCCATAAATTCCAACTTGATATTTTATATGCTCATTATTGTATCAATTTAGAGCATATTTTTCTCATCTGTATTGCAAATAAGTTTATTTTTTTGATGAAGGATTGAAGATATGAGTACTGTAAAGGGAAATTGAAAAGAGATAAGCAGAATTTTTTTTTTCATTTTTCTCCCTACACGTTTCATGTTTTTATTTAAATAATCCAAGAATTAGTAATTGTTACAATGTTTTTAAGACCGACACCATGTTTACTATATTGTATTTTCTTTCACACATCTTTAGGTGTCTCTTAAAATCACATTAGGTACAATACTGCAACACAATAAAGGAAGAGAGTATATTTAAAAGAAGAAAAACTACCACAACTAGAGGACATAGTCTAAAATTAGAGGGGCAACGATTTAAAAGTAATATCAGGAAGTGTTACTTTACTGAGAGAGTAGTGGATGTATGGAATAGCCGTCCAGCGGAAGTGGTAGAGGTCAATGATTTTAAGCATGCGTGGCATGCGAGGCACAAGGCTATCCTAGCTATAAGATAGGGAACTGGGGACTAATAAAAGTATTTAGACAATTTGGAAGACTAGATGGACCGAATGGTTCTTATCGGCAACACATTCACATACATGTATTATTTCTAATACACTTTTATGGGTTTTTTTTGGATATGTTAACTGGAATTTTAAGAAGCCATTGTGGAGATCTGATAACTGCTCCAATTCAGAAGCAAATCTATAATGAGTGCAACTGTTTAGTATCATTCTCCATAATTTGAACATGTAGAGTTTTTCTATGAAAGGACAAATGTTCTTTTGTGTTATTAAAATCGCATCAAGTGTAGACATTTTAAAAAGAATTGCTTTTACAAAATAGTAACAATTGAGCCATGTATAGCTCTAGCGGAGGGTGGACATGTTGTTTCGATTTGTTGATTAAACCCTTCTTCATTTTTTGTCACATAAAGGAATACTGAACAGATCCCTTATTATACAGATTAGTTTCTTAATGATAGTAGGGATAACTAGACTTGGGCACTGCCACAATTTACGGTTTGTCCAAAAGAGTTCAGACAGAAAAACATTTCTGTTTATCCGAACCGAATTCCGTCCATTGACGCATTTGTTTTCGGACAAAATTTGTCCATTATTTTCAGTTAGGAAATTTTATTCCCACAAATGGACTTGAGCCAAAGGGCATTTCAGAATAAGTCAAACAAGGTTAGGTTACGGAATATGGAATTCGGATGAAAGAGACACATTTTTGTCCGAAAAATAATTTGTCCGGAGAGGAATGTCCAAGTCTAGTTATCGGTCTGGGTTTTGGGGTATTAGGGGGTTTTATGTGTGAGAGTGTGTTTTGGTGTATTAGTATTACCGTGTATTAGTGAGTGTTATGTGTGATGCAAACGTGTTATGCAAACTGTGTCCAAATGGATGAATGACATTTTCGTTCATTGCCCATTCGTTCATTTGTCATTTCATTCAACATCGCATTCAGAATTCAGACAAATGGACAAGGAACTGATTTTCGTCCGAAAACATATTCATCCAAAATGAAAAGTCTAGAGATAGCATAGTATCTGTGAATGGGAACAACTATTAAATAATATATTGGGTGAAGACAAACTGGACAGTAAAATTAAAAAGCAGATTAAAAATGAAAATGTAGATAATTGTTTTAAGATTTATTGACTTTTTTAAGATTTATTTATTTTGAGTGTGCTTATTTTCAAGCAATGCAGAGATTATTATTATTTTTGTTTTACTTAAATTGTTAGATTTCATTTCTTTTTTTTGTTAAATTACGTTTTTAATCATTAGTGGCAGAGTGCAGGGCTTCCTGTAAGTTTCGTTGCTTTCACTTTAGTCCAAAATACTCCATCAGAGCAACTTAGTCTATGAAGTTGAGAGTTCTATAAAGAATATGTAGGATTACTCTTAAAGTGACACCAAACTTTAAAAATATTTTTCAATTTAGCTATCAAACCAAAAGTTATTTTTACCTTGATCCTAATTTGGGGAGGGGGGGGGGGGGGGGGGGAGGCATGTATTTAAAAAATAAATGAATGTTGGAAACCCGCCCCTCCCCCTTTGAATCTTTGAAGAACATCTTACTAGTATGTTTATGAAAACGTTGCTCTTAGATCACTGCTGCAGAGAATGGGAGCACCAGGGAGCACCTCTCTAGCACTTGTTCATGTGGTTACCATACAGTGATATAATAGAAGAGGGGTGTGTCAACAGAAATGAATGAACACATTTATATGAGCTGAATTATTGTTGGAAATATGTATGTATATAGATCTTAGTGAGCCATGCAGTATTTTCAGGTTTCCTCTGATTGTTTTAGATTTCCCTAGGCAGTACTTTAGTATTTTTGTGCATATTTTGTTTTGAAAAGACAGCTGCTCTTAATTGCATTTTCGGCAAAAACTGTAGTGCTCGGCAAACTGAGATCTGTCTTAGGATCTGCCCAGGAAAAAAACGCTTACGAGGATAAGACTCTCATGTTACAGTACTGCAGTGTAAGGACCTGGCTCATTATGGTGGCATTCTGACAAAATGTCCGGGAATGCAGTTCTTACCACCGAGTGAACCACGAACCATTACTTTTAGTCTAACCATACCCTCCCTAGAATTAATCCTTACCTCACTGTAACTCTAACACCCCTGGTATAATCGCTCATTTTTCTTACCGTTGGAGGCGGAGGCATCATGGGAAGTGTAATTGTTGACGGCATTTCCTCTTGGCTGTCAAGTCTGTGCACGGTTCACTCAGTAGTAAGAACTGCATTACAGGACATTTTGTCAGAACAGTGGCTCAGTACGTAAATCAGTTTTTGTAAACCAAGTTATGTTCCACAATTAGTGTTTCCACAAATGATTTTAACTCTTTCAGTGCCACATGCCTACTGCATAAGGCATTTACTTTTTCATTTAGTTTTTCAATCTTGCTTATTACCGGTAATTGTTCTTTACATGTGTTTAGTAGTTCTGAGGATAGAATAGAATAGAATATTTTTTCCAATTGTTATGGAAGAAACAAAGTTTGAATTACTTCAGCTCCCTTTTTTCCTCATTGCAGTTTTCCAGCCTTGTTTCGTTGCCCACATTCTAGTTCCGTATTGCCTTATTTCTGCTTTGGTCCTTTATGTCACCCTTCTTCTCCACTCTATGTGTATAAGGGTCTCTTTATTTCCAGTCTGTATCAGATTACACCCCCCCATACTGACTCACCGACTTACCCAATTAATGTTTCCTACCCTCCATGTCTGGTATCCCACCCTTTGCATACCAGTCATGGTGAGCTTTATATCACTCGTCCTACATCTCACCCATTTCAGTAGTCAATAATCATTCAATTTTCCCAAATAGATTTGTTATCTTTATCCAACGACTTGAGAAATTCATAACTGGTCATTGAATACTATAGAGTGCAATATAAAAATCAGTTAAAACCTATTGATAAGTGACAACTTACATCACTGATAGAGTGTGATATCAATAATCTCCTTTATTCTCTTTTCCCCTGTGATAATTATCCTAGGGATAGTTTACCCCACTTTGTTGCTGTGCACTGTTAAACCCAAGTTTAAAACCTTATGTGTCTCATGCCACGCACTCTCTTATTGTAATGTACCTCAATTATAAGTACCTAGTGCAACATAAATGGGGGCTGTGCACTAAATGGTGTGCTGCCGATGAGTTGAGGGGAAATGAACATATCATATACCAGGTGAGCTTTACATTGTGCAGGAGCAAACCTGGTGAGTTTGTTTAGTGGGGGAGACTCAGCAGGTTTGTCCCTGAAAAACATATATCTAAATGGGTGAGATGAAATGTTCATCTCACCTCAACTCACCATTGAGTGAAAAGCCCCTTCAAGTTCCAGCCAAATGATGGAAAGTAGACACTATATACATATGTATTGCCCGTGTGACCAGCTTTTTATTTACTTATAGTGGCACTGGACTACTTTTTCTCTGTTTTATATGTATATACACCTTATCATTCTATTTGTGTAACATTCAATACATTTATACTTTATATATTATATACAACCGTGTCCAGAGTTTACTTTTCTTATTCCTTGGCACTGTCTCTGTTTTAATCAATTAGACACTATATACTTGATATATGTGATATGTTATGAATGAAAATATTTAGAATGTAGATATACAATTAATAATTAATATGTAGTTAGAATTGTTGAATGTTAATATGCATTAAAAAAGGTAGCATATTTTGACGTTTGAGAGCTTTTTATTTAATACAAAGCCAGTATCAAGTGTTGTAGTGCACAATATTTACTCGGGAAAGATGGAGAATATGTACGGTAAGATTGTAAAAAAATATAATGATTAAATGTGTATAAATTAAAAATATAAAATCGCCAACACTGCCAATATTTGACACTTGACGAGACCATAATACTGAGTCCTCTCTTAGATTCAGTGTCCCAATGGCAGTTCTATGATATAGGTTCACCATCTTGGGACTAGGACATTACACATTACTGAAAATGCGTTACCAATGTAACACCATCTGGTGAATAAACAATTACAACAACAAAACTATCTTTGTGAACATGAAGATTGTTAGAAAAATTGGCACAAAGACAATTTCTGTACATCAAGCAGGATATCCTGGAATCCATACTGATAAGGACTGTACCATATAGGTGTGAAAGGATGTACCGTATTTGCTCGATTATAAGACAAGGTTCTTTTCTGAAAAAAAGTTCTAAAAAAACGACCAGGGGGACCTGGATCCCCCTCGCAAGCAGCGGTGGATGTCTGCGCAATGCTCGTCGGGCCTTCTATGACGGAAGCCGGGAGGTCATGTGACCATCATAGAAGTCCCAGCGGAAGTGCCGGGCAGCGGCGGAGGATGTCTGCTCTTATCGTGCAGACATCCTCCGGCTGCCCCCGCTACCCACCAGGGAGATTTAGGCACCCGGGGGATGTCTGCACAAAAAGTGACTTTCGTCTATTATGTCCAAAGCTGGGAGGTCACATGACCTTCTGGCTGTCTGGGGGAGAGAGACAACAGGGGGAGAGAGACAACGTTGGGGAGAGGGAGCATTGGGCAAGTTTTGGGGGTAGGGGCAGCATTGGCATATAAAAGGAAATAAAAATAAGAAATTATTATTTTTCATATGATAATTTTTATTAAATATGAAAAAGCAATTTACATGCGAATATATACAGGTTACATTTTTTTCCTATAGGGTAGTCTTATATTCAGGCTTTTAGTTTTTTTAAAATATCCAAAGTTTGGAGGTTGTCTTATAATCTGGGTCGTCTTATATTCGAGCAAATACAGTAATAGTTTCCTGTCTGGGACAAAGCAATAAAAAGGCATGCATGGACAATTAGTGACAAAGGCAGTTTTAAGAAAAGGAGTCATGCATTAAACTTGTTATTTGAGAGCAGTTCTTATACTAACTTACAACATGCTGTTCCATATCTAGGACTTTATGCATCTATGGAGTCTTCCAATTAATCGGATGGCTTTAAATATGACTCTACAATATTTCCACTTGTTCCAAGTATACTTATATGCAAATTGGTGTAAATAAGTATTATGATTATTAAAGGGACTGTCTATTGCCCAAAATGCATATCCCAAATATTAATGCATATTAATGTGCTTTCAAAGTACAATGTTGCATTGCTTAAAATATAACATACTTACAGCTAGAAGAAATTGTGAAATTACAGCAGTTTACAAGAAACAAGGACTGCCCGCACTAGATGTGCTGCAGGAACCAATGAGAATAATGCCATTCAATGAATGGAATATCCTGTCTCTCTAGTGATGTCATCAGACAATGTGTTGCACTGTTAAGAGATCCTACTGTGTACAAGAGCAAGGTCACTCATAGGTCACTCAATAGACTCAGTTTGAGGAGGACAGGAGTGTCTATAGAATCAGTGCTGCCGCACCTGCAGTAAACATGCAGAGTAATCACTGGGGAGGGCTTGAGTCAAATATAAAAAATGTGATTTATAAAGAATGGCTGCATCAAAACACACAGGGATACAAGCCTGTGCATTATACAAGAAGTGATCTTCATCTTGCATCAAAGTGAGTTTTGGGACTAGACTGTCCCTTTAATACAGACGCCACAGCTGGCAGTTTAATAATATAATTTAAATTTTTTTGCAATACGCATTGTCTCTTTATCGGTTGGGGAAATGATTTCCTGTGCGAAGCTTGGATGGCTGATTTGTGCTCTGGTATAACTATAAGAATCTTCAATCTAAGCCAAGAGTTGTCATTACAGATCATGTGCATCACAATCATGAAATGTCTTTAAGGGGTGAAGTTTAATGCTAGATACAAAGTTTGTGCTTTAGTTGTTTTGCATCTTCATACACTGTATTTGGAAGTCACACTAAAAATAGCCACTTTATCCATTTGCCTCCAGCGTCAGCATTAAAGTATCATCTCTTGGACATAATGGGTGACATGGCATTGCTTGTGGTTCTTTCATGGTCATGAGCATGTAGTGTGGATTAAGTTGTTGGTGTTTCTACAGCAGGATTAGGAATGTCAAGTACAGTTTATAGAGCTGTAACACATTCTTATTTTACTCTGACTACAGTATAAATACTTGACGAATAGTCTCATTATATTTAGACACTGGTCTGCTTGGACAAATCCAATGATGCTATTTAATCCAACAATTGTAGTTGGCTGATGAATATTCTTTTCCCTATAGGCGATCATGGGAATACCTTGTCTTGGATTACCAAACAATCAGTTTGGCTCTTATACATATGAAACTGAAATATACTCTTGTTGTAGGTATGGAAATTTAATTTTATTTGAGAACATTCATTTATAGAATTAGCTTTTTTAGAAATGAAGTCCCAATAACTCACACCATCAGCATCAGAAAGATTGGCAAAAATTAAAACTATTAAATGTGTACAAATTAAAAATGGAAAATATTAGTTTTCTCACTAATGCTATCAATATTTGACAGTTGGTGGGAGGAAAAAATGTACATTTTATCATTATATAAGGCAGCGTTTGACAAATTTCCAGACCAAGTTGTACATGGCTACTAAAATCCCTACTGATTCCAACATGTTTGATTGTTTTACATAGAAATCTATGAAAGTACCATATCCTTGGCTACTAAATATAAATATACTAAATATGACTAAACTGACTTATGAATTGCTCTGTTGGCTCCTAAAGTCTATATATAAATATTCGTCAAACCTTGAGATAAGAGTGTCTAGTTGACACTAATATGGATAAAAAAAAGTCCATGTCAACTAAATAATGTATACGGTCAAATAGTTATGCCCTAAAGCCAGTTATTTATGTTTGTTAATAAAAGCACACTTGGATGCAATACATAGATGTAAATGAATTACACACTGGGTAATTGTCAGGACAGCAAAGATAGCATTGTGCAGCTGATGCTAAAATATTCTCTCTATGGGGGCTGTCCACTAAAAGATATGTATAGCTATATTGGTGAGATCTTCATCTCATCTCAAATCACCTTTTAGTGAACAGAAAAAATAACTTGTAACAATAATAAGGTATCGTAAATCCAGTCTAATCAGAACTCCTAGCTCCTACATTTTACATTTGCCAAATGTTTTAAATTGACATTTTGTATACGTAGTAGGATGCTATCTCAACTTTTCTGCTGCTCTCAGTAATTTCAGTAAATCAAGATTAATTTTAATTAGGGAGGATAATAATAATAAAAAAAAATAATAATAAAGCTTTCCTAGTTTGGTGTGTTCTCCCTTCCTCTCCAATGTCACCATTCCACAGCTCTCTTTCATTTTCTCGGATAAACACACCCACATCTCACTAGACCACATCTCTCTCTTTTTGTCATTCATTCTTCGTTACCATTCCTCTCTTTCCTTCCGCTCATTTTTACGGCTTTTCCACTTTTTTCTCTTTTTCTACTGGGATTGTACAGATTTCTCTTGATCAGTAATGGTACAGCTTTGGAATGGTTTTAAATGTCTAAATAACAGCTTACGTTACAAATCTGTCATTGTACATTTTGTATAATTATAGTGATGCCATGTCATTTTCCAGTGAAATATACAATAAGCACACATTTTATCTCCCTAAATATTTACATTTTTTTGGTAAGTAAGGTATATATAAAATTATAAATATAATTAATGTTCTCCTTTCTTATTAAATTATTTTATCACTTTTACTCATGTCTAGTTTCCACAATCCTTTCTAACGAACAGTTCATTCATGTTAATTGTAACAAGTTGGTATAAAATGAAGAATGCATTAAGGTTATGAATGGTGAATCATTTTATATTGTTCACCTATAATTACAGACAATTTAAAGTCTTGCTTTTCTACCTATTTAAGGGGTGATTACCACATTAGAAAGCCAGTGTATAAGATTTAATGGATTGTGATTATATTGTTAATTAACTAAACCATACTATGTATATGTATTTAGATTAAATATGGGGAAAGCTATACACATAGCACGATATTCCAATATTTATATCTAGGATAAAATTCTTAATCATCATTTTTTAGAGAATCTGTATAAAAAGTAATGTAGTCCTCATTTTCTTTTCCTGATTCTAATGCAGTGTGTGCCAACACAAATCTAATAAATAATTACTGCCACAATATAGTGGTAACCACAGAAAGTAAATAAAAAAAAAAAACTAATTAAAACCTTGGGATGGTTTGTTTAAGAATTTTGTTTCCTTTTAATTAAAAGTGCATTGGAGCAAGAAGATTTATCCCCTTGACCGCTACCTTTCCAAACTGTGGGTCCTGGAAGGCTGCAATCAAGAATTCTTGGAATTCATGGATGATTTGAGGGGCGTGTCTGTTACTTATCCATAACTAATATTTTATCAGTGACTTGTGCATGTGTGTGTTGCATAATCTATACTGCATGCATAGTGCCAAAGTGACCATTATTTTTTCCTGGTGTTTCATCATATTTTGCAGCTCTGTAAAATGGGCAAAAACATGCAAACAGAGAAGGAATAATACAATAGATAACAGTCAGGGTCTACCTTATAACGAGCAAAGAGGTAAGAAAGAGCGAAAGAAAAAAAGGGACTAGAGTAGATAGTCTGTTGTTCACACTGTTATCCCTTGTGTCTCATACCTTCCTCATCTAAACTCATTTCATTGTAAGCTTAGGGAATTAGTGATTTTACTATAATTCGATTTTGTATAGATAATATTGAATTATCTATTGTCCTGTTGTACAACTCTTTGTATTATGTTAACACAATCACATTTCTTATATTTCTGGACAATTGCTCTTTGACAAATTGTTCATTTTTCCTGTTCCCATTAAACAATATATTTATTTTTATATTTTAAATAAATTCACTGCGCAACAAGAAGAATACAATATTTGGAACCCATATTTATGGTTAATTAAAATGTATGTTTTTACAGTCACCGAAAATACATATCTGTCACACAGTTCCGTTACTAATATATGTGTTGTGTAAATTAAAGATTACAATTTATGTTTTAGCACCTCCACTGCACATGTATGGAGTAGTACCACGTTATCTATGTGGATCTGATCTGCAAAACCTTAATACTAGAACTATTTGCCATTTTAACATGTACACTATAGAATGTGAAGGTGACCTCTATTACACATGGTAAGGATGTATTAATAGTACAATGGTAGCAGATCTGCAGTCAGATACAATGGAAAGCTAATGTCCTTCAGTGCTTAGTTTGTCTAATTAGAGCAGAGATACCAATTAGAGGCACATAGATGCAATTTTATGATACTATCAGCATTTTTTAAACCACCCCTGCATAGTAATTGTAAAGAATTATCACATCACAGAACATGTGGACATCCCTGCTTTGGATTACACACATTAAAATATATATATATATATATATATATATATATATATATATATATATATATATTACAATAATTTTCCATCTTTGGAAATGTTTTCTAGATATCTCCTAAAATACATTTAACTAGAATTAGAACTGCAGTGCTAGTAACAGATTCTGTACGTAGGGAGAGGTGCACTATATACAAAAGATAAAGGCAGTGCCACTAAATAAAAATCTATATAATTATTAGTCCTGTAGACATGCCATGTGGTCAGGGGAGGGCTGACAAGGGGAACAGAGAGGCAATTGTCCCCTGGCTGCTCTCTATCCTGACTCAATGGGCTGGGGCTGCACCACTTTTCACTATGCCCCAGTGTGTCAGCTAGTCAGCCATCTTCTTTAGATGAGGTTCTGGCTGGGATCAATAGGTGACCTGTGGTCAGGTATCTATTTTGCTCACGCAGAGTCCATAGGCATACATATGTATGAGAGGACAGTCCTCTATTGGTAGCACGTTAATGGCCTTTCTCTCCCCTATGCATTTCTGGATCTATGGTAGAGAAGGGTGATAAACCAGTGGAGATAGGTACAAATGCATTCGAGCCCAACCACTGCTCTGTCTGTCTGACCAATTGTCTGGTCTGTCTGTCTATCTCTGTACCTTATCTGTCAGCAGATCTGTCCTGCCTGTCTATTTTTAGACCTGGATAATAACGGGTTGGCTGATGAAGTTGAATCATGGGCCACTCAATTGTTTTTCCCCAAAGGCCAAATGTTGCCAGCCCAAACCTGCACCAAATGTGTTGTGCACTAATATAAGTGTAGTGCTCATTAAAATGTGATCCTAAAAAATCTTCTTAAAGCTTATATGTAAACCCAAATAATGGTGGTTAACAGCATGCAAGGTGATAAAGGATCATAAGTACGGAGCTGAGGATTGTCCTGGCAGAAATGTGGTGGATCCACTTGTGGGAGAAGTGACGCTGGGTAAAGTTTGATAGCGTGTCTTTAGGTTTTCAATTGAAACTTACAGTGATTCAGTTAAATCCTTCTGTATTGTCACTAGGATCTGTGTTCCTTTCTCTAAATTGTGGAATGCTGACATCATCATTTGTCCCGTTTTTCCCGGACAGTCCTGTCAAAACCAAGATTGCCCCGGGGAATTCTATCCCTGCTCAATTTGCAGGGCAACATAACATGTACTATGTAGGAAAGTGACACTGTGGCGTGTTCTGCAGGGGGCAAATTGACACTGTAGCATGCCAAATCGTGTGGGTGCAATATGAGTACAAGCCAAGTGCTGTGGGTAGTGTATGGTGCTGTGTTAAGTCATTTAGGTGCAATGTGGGTGCATAGGAAGGGAATAAAAACAAGAAATTAACAATTTTTTAATAACATTTTTATTACAAATGAAAATAGTTGTATATAATATTAAAAAGTTGATATAAGTATAAATGCAACTAGTTATATGCATAAATTTGTGCTCCACCTCAAGCTTTTGAAAAGGCTGGAAATATTTAATGTTTTTTTGTGGTCAAAAACGTAATATTACTTTGCTGAGAGGGTGGGGGGTACATGGAATAGTCTTCCAGCATAAGTGGTAGAGGTTAAAACAGTGAAGGAGTTTAGGCCTTAATGGGATAGGCATAAGGCTATTCTAGATATAAGATAATGCCAGGCACTAATTAAAGTATTACTTTACTGAGAGGGTAGTGGATGAATGGAATCGTTTTCCTGAAGAAATGGGAGAGGTTAATACATAAAGGAATTTAAGCATGCATGGGATAAGCATAAGGTTATCCTAGATATAAGATGAGGCCAGGGATTAACAAAAGTATTACTTTACTGAGATTGTAGGGGATGCATGGAATAGCCTTCCAGCAGAAGGGGCAGAGGTTAATAAAGTGGAGGTCAGAAACGTAGTATTACTTTACTGAGAGGGTGGTGGATGCATGGAATAATCTTCCAGCAGAAGTGGTAGACGTAAACACAGTGAAGGAGTTTAAGCATTCATGGGATAAGCATAAGGCTATTCTAGGTATAAAATAAGGCCAGGGACTAATGAAAGTATTACTTTCTGAGAGGGAAGTGGATGCATGGAATACCCTTCCAGCAGAAGTGGTAGAGGTTAAGGTTAATAAAGTAAATGAGTTTAAGCATGCATGAGATAAGCATAAGGCTATCCTAGATATGAGATTAGGCCAGGGACTAATGAAAGTATTACTTTACTGAGTGCATAGTGGATGCATAGAATAGCCTTCCAGCAGAAGTGGTAGGTTCATACTAACGTATGTTTTATGGATACAGGTATCTAACTGAAGCACATCTGCACACAGTGTTATTTTTATTTCATGTAAAAGTGATAAAATTCACCTTCCTGATGTAGATGTTGTGCTGTGACTATATCTGTTGTATACCAAGGATGCATGGTGATGTTGGTGGGAACTTGGTTATATAATCTACACTGTGACAAATAGGTGGGGTTACATTATGCTAATTATATTGAGTGGGCGGAGCTTTTGACAGTAGGTGTGGTCAATTGGAAGCTAAGCACCAAAGTGTCCCTGGAAATTTGTTTTCAAATGTTGGTAACTATGGTACACGCGTCTGTTTTGCAGGCCATGTTGGTGTTTTGGCAGCCATATTAGTGAAGACAAAAGAAAGCTGCATGTTAACCATATGTTTTAAAACATATATATGTATATATATATATATGAATATATATATACCGTATTTTCTCGAATATAAGACGAGGTTTTTTTCAGAGCAAATGCTCTGAAAAATCCTCCTCGTCTTACATTCGAGGTCTTCTTATAATCTGACCTCAAATTGAGGTCAGACTATAAGACATGGATCCAGGTCCCCAGCAGAGCTAGCCACCAGGGATCGAGGTAAGGGGGAGGGGGGGGGACGGAGGACACAGACAGACAAGGGGAGGGAGGGGGACAGAGAGAGACAAAGGGAGGGGGAGGACACAGACAGACAAGGGGGGGGAGGGGGGAGACACAGACAAGGGGAGGGAGGGGGACAGAGAGAAAAGGGGAGGGGGTAATAGATAGAGACAAGAGAGAAGTTTTGGGGGGAGAGAGAGACAACTCTGGGGGGGAAAGAGACATCTGGGGGAGCGGGAGAGAGGCCGCATTGGCACATAAAAGGAAATAAAAACAAGAAATGCATTTGTATAATATAAACTTTTTATTAAATATTAAAAAGCAATTTACATATATACAAGTTAAAGTTTTTTCCTATAGGGTAGTCTTATAATCAGGCTTTTATTTTTTTTCCTAAAGGAATGTACAAATTTGGGGGGGTCGTCTTATAATCAGGGTTGTCTTATAATCGAGCAAATACGGTATATATATATATATTTTATGGAAAAATATAATTAGATGAAATGCTTATATCTATTTGAATCTAGCATTGTTATTTACAAGTTTTGTGAATGACAGGGATTACTTCTACACGGTTCTTATACTAATACTGAAATATGTGAAAGGTCTGATTATAAAGATTTTGTAAAACATGATCTATTCAACCCTTTTTGTATCCATTGGCTGGTTTTATTGCATGATTCCTGGAGACACAGTCCTATAGTGTTCTTGAGCATCAACACATAAGTAGCAAAATAGCAAAATAGCTCCTGGAAGGAAAGCGCGGCTTATGTATCTGTTATCTGGTATTGAGAGGGTCAACAAGCTTTATTTACATGTCACCATGAGCAAATAGCCCATCTTATAAGTCAAGTCCAGTCACCTAAAATAATTTCTCTGGTTTAATCATAAGATACATGCCAACGCAACATCGGTTAAATAAATGTTTGACTTTAATAAGAGAGGCAATATATTTTTGGCACAAAAAGCCAAAAGCAATTAAACATGGCCTGTTCCTTACTATAGTCCAAGTGGCATCTGTTGCAGCATATGGCAAATTACTTAAAACAGTTGGATTGATTTAGAAAACTGAACATCAAAAGATGAATGCTTTTCAGATATAGAAATTATGTAAATTAATTTATTTTGAATTATGTTTTATAGTCTCGTGTATATATATATACCGTATAACAGCTCTGGGAAAAGGCTGCGTCTTAGAACCTATGGCGTCTTAAAACATGATTTTCATCTCAGCAGTCGAGAGTCGCGTTTTGGCTCGATGTAAGGTGCTGGATGACGTGCGATGTTTTTGCGCCGGACAGTCGGTTTCCGAGGTTGTGCAGCAAGTATAACTGTGTATTTCCTTGATTCTAAGACTTTTCAATGTTAACACCCCTGTAAAAGGTGTGCGTCTTAGAATCTATGGCATCTTAGTATCAAGGAAATATGGTATATATGTACATACACATACACACATATATATATATATATATATATATATATATATATATATATATATATACATATACATATATACATACAGTATCTCACAAAAGTGAGTACACTCCTCACATTTTTGTAAATATTTTATTATATCTTTTCATGTGACAACACTGAAGAAATGACACTCTGCTTCAATGTAAAGTAGTAAGTGTACAGCCTGTATAACAGTGTAAATTTGCTGTCCCCTCAAAATAACTTAGCACACAGCCATTAATGTCTAAGCCGTTGGCAACAAAAGTGACTACACCCCTAAGTGAAAAAGTCAGAATTGGGCCAGATAATATCCTTAGTCTGCTTGTCTTTAGCAAACTGCGGGCTTTCTTGTGCATCATCTTTAGAAGATACTTCCTTCTGGGATGACAGCCATGCAGACCAATTTGATGCAGTGTGCGGCGTATGGTCTGAGCACTGACAGGCTGACTCCCCACCCCTTCAACCTCTGCAGCAATGGTGGCAGCACTCATACGTCTATTTCCCAAAGACAACCTCTGCATATGACGTTGAGCACATGCACTTAACTTCTTTGGTCGACCATGGTGAGGCCTGTTCTGAGTGGAACCTGTCCTGTGAAACCACTGTATGGTCTTGCCCACTGTGCTGCAGATCAGTTTCAGGGTCTTGGCAATCTTTTTATAGCCTAGGCCATCTTTATATAGTACAACAATTCTTTTTTTCAGCTCCTCAGAGTTCTTTGCCATGAGGTGCCATGTTGAACTTCCAGTGACCAGTATGAGAGACTGTGAGAGCGATAACACCAAATTTAACACACCTGCTCCCCATTCACACCTGAGACCTTGTAACACTAATGAGTCACATGACCGGGTAGGCAAAATGGCTAATTGGGGTCAATTCGGATATTTAGGGGTGTACTCCACTTTTGTTGCCAATGGTTTAGACATGAATGGCTGTGTGCTGAGTTATTTTGAGGGGACAGCAAATTTACAGGCTGTACACTTACTACTTTACATTGAAGCAGAGTGTCATTTCTTCAGTGTTGTCTCATGAAAAGATATAATAAAATATTTACAAAAATGTAAGGGGTGTACTCACCTTTGTGAGATACTGTATATATATATATATATATATGTGTGTGTGTGTGTGTGTGTGTGTGTGTGTGTGTGTGTGTGTGTGTATATATATATATATATATATATATATACACACACACACACAACGTAGATAGACCCTTCAGGCTCCTTAGAGTTCTGCAAAATCTTTCTTGTGTATGTCTTTACATGCAAGCCCTTGTTGGTACAACTTTTCCATAGTAACCCTGGTCAGATGACCAGACTGTCAAACTGTCAGACTCCATGTTGTTTACAGTCCAGCCTTGAACAATAGCCAGTATGTTTACCTGGAAACACTGTTGCTTAGACCACCTGCCACCTGCATGTACCACTATATATATATATATATATATATATATATATATATATATATATATATATATACACACATACATATTGCTATTTAAATAATATCTGTGTATAAGACCACCAAACTAGCATAAATAATAGGCATGTCTATAACAAAATATTAATATGGACCTAATAAGGTATAGATTCCTTTTGCCTTCAGAACAGTTTCAATCATTTACTGGTCTTCATGAAACCCATGTGGAATTTATTTAGCAGTGTGTATGGTATTAGCATTGTCACCCAACAGGTATTTTAAATTGACTTGAGCCCATGTTAAGTCTATGGAGGCAATAGCATGGCCAGTACCTATTTGAAGAAAAGGTGGCAACCCTAGTATGGAGGCAGAAAGAAAGATGTCAGGTGCTATATATCAAAATAACAACCTTTATGCCGAGAAATATGTATGGAGCCCTCTTATATGCCACCACTGTGTGATGGTAGTACAAAATACTTAAATCTGTTAGATCTTGATAATAGTATGCAGATCCTTTGTCTTTAGACAATCAGGCTCGAAGCTTTAGATTCCATATTTCCAAATGGTTATATTCCCAGGAAAAGGAGACACACATAGTGTACACTGATTTCTGGATGGACACAAAACCCCATAGGACTTAAACTTACTTTTACTTGATCGAAAGATATACTGCTCAATATTAGTGTGTAAGCCACAAATACAGTGGTGTAACATTCATGCCCCCTTGAATGTCCACTCCTTTAAAAATAACTGCAGTAAATAAAACAGCCTGAGCCTTCAGTAGCTGCCACCAATATAAGTACACCATCGGTGGCAGTTTTTCACTGCAACTGCACAGGAATGACTGAAGGAGAACATGGGGATATGACATCCTCTCACATCTAGTGCTTTCTGTCTGTCTAGCACAGTGCACTGACCTTCTCTGGACCAAAGAAGGTGCCACCTACTAGAAGTTTTTAGAGTGCTCTAGACAGCATATTACACACACAACAGAATGTTGGAGGGGGGGGGGGGGTCATAATAGGAGAAAAGAAGGCTGAGGAGAAGAGGAGCAGAAGACAGAGGTAAAGAAAACAAGTGAAAATTCTACACACGGTAAAAGAGAAGAAGAGAACAATAATGGGTGATAGTGAGGGACAGAAGGCTGGGAAACAGAAAGCTTGGGAGAGGAGCAGCAGAAGACTGGAGGGATGCACCCTGTGTGGATCAAGTAATATTAGGTTTGGGGAGGATATGTGAAGACAAACTGGGAGAAAAGTTGTGGAGAAAGAAGCTGGCTCAGGTCCACCATCAACCTGCTAATGCTCCTGCACTTTGTGTGCATGGCAAGTCAATGCAGAGAGCAGGGATATTATATCCCTATGCCAAGCTCTGCACAAGAGGTCCACCAGGGAACAGGAAAAATAATGTATATCAGCCTATATAAGGCAATAGAGAAGCACCATATTGTTGTCCAGTATAAAACAATGCAAACCCTTGGACAGCTTGCTAACTAGGATGAAGAGGATAGTGGAAAGGTTTTGGTATGCTTGCCTAGTTAGAGATGTAGATTTCCACTGCCAAAGATACTGAGCATTTTCAAGTGAATCTTGAAACAATGCCAGTGACTTAAGAGTATCAAATGTTTCCAGTACCCTTTTCTATTAAAGTATTTGTTATGGTATGTTTCCCTCACCAGGATTTTTGATTACTAATGTTGCATATTAATATCACCAATATTACTAACGTTGCATTTTAAAATCAGTAATATGTTATTTTAAGATTCTCCTATGTTTACCAATATTGGTGTGCTTTACCAGTGCTCAGGTGTGCTAATTATATCACCATTTTAATTACCGTAACTATGAGTACAGGAAAGTGTCTGGCTACTTAACAAGGCTCACGGTTTTGTCTATACAATGAGTCAGATGATTACATTGCACCCATGGCGCCACAGATACAAGCCACCAAGCAGACCCAGAAATAGAATACTATGCGTACTATTTGTGCTAGGCAATACGTCAGGGTGTCTGAAGTTGGATGTTGGATTTTATAAATAGTAATGACTTGGTGGTTCTACATTTGCATCAGTAGAATGATGTGAATAGTCAATGAGCCATTGCATTGGTAAATGTCATTGCACAATCCCATGTCCATCTCATGTAGGCAGTCCTTCCTTAAATTTGGTAATGAATTGAAGAGGTTATACCTATAAATAAAGTGAATTTCAAATTAAAGATAAAATTGAGCTCTTTTGATATAAATGTAATGTACTGTGTCTTCTAGACTTAAAATAAAATGGTGATACGTTTTCAGTCTAGGGAAATAATGATAATTCCAATAACTTAATACAAAGTTTATTTGCAAAGTGTCAGTGAGGCTAAACCTCAAGGTCTTCCGTATTTCACCAGAAGCAGGGCCGATCCTAGGGTCACGGGCGCCTGGGTGCAGGATTTTTTTTGGCGCCCCCAGGTGGGCGTGGCTATATGATAAACCCCTCCCCTTTACACATGTATGTTCCAGGCATACCAATTTTTCATTATTGGGGTGGGGGGATTGTTGTGGGAGCACAAACTTTATTTTTAGATGAAGGACCAACAAGAGCTCTTATTTTAAATAAAGATATTTATTTGGCAGTAAAACAGTGTAGTGGTTTTATTTATGTCTATGATGCTCAGCCATCAACATGGGAGACTTTTTGCTGGCTAGCAGTTTTAACTACAGTTCCCATGATGTCCAACCAGCCAAAGTCTCCCATTAGTCTGGCTGAGCATCATTGGAAAAGAAGTACACAAGGAGCAATAAATAATATTCCACCAAGTCAGTCACTCACTTGTCTCTCTCTTCCCATACCGCCATGTCTTTCTCCCTCTCCACTCATACCCTCTCTCCACTCATACCCTCATGTATCTCTCTCTCTCCACTCATACCCTCATGTATCTCTCTCTCTCCACTCATACCCTCATGTATCTCTCTCTCTCCACTCATGCCCTCATGTATCTCTCTCTCTCCACTCATGCCCTCATGTATCTCTCTCTCTCCACTCATACCCTCATGTATCTCTCTCTCTCCACTCATACCCTCATATATAACTCTTTCCACTCATACCCTCATATATAACTCTCTCTCTCTCCACTCATACCCTCATGTATAACTCTCTCTCAACTCATACCCTCATGTATAACTCTCTCTCCACTCATACCCTCATGTATCTCTCCACTCATACCCTCATGTGGCTCTCTCTCCACTCATACCCTTGTGTATCTCTCACTCTCCACTCATACCCTCATGTATCTCTCTCTTTCCACTCATACCCTCATGTATCTCTCTCTCTCCACTCATACCCTCATGTATAACTCTCACCACTCATACCCTCATGTATCTCTCTCTCTCCACTCATACCCTCATATATAACTCTCTCTCCACTCATACCCTCATATATAACTCTCTCTCTCTCAACTCATACCCTCATGTATAACTCTCTCTCCACTCATACCCTCATATATAACTCTCTCTCTCTCAACTCATACCCTCATAAATAACTCTCTCTCCACTCATACCCTCATGTATAACTCTCTCTCTCCACTCATACCTTCATGTATATCTCTCTCCACTCATACCCTCATGTATATCTCTCCCTTCATACCCCATATATTTTTCCATGTCTATCTTTCTGTTACTCATGCTCCCCATGGTGGTCT
Organism: Pelodytes ibericus; assembly: GCA_036172795.1. Classification (NCBI taxonomy): domain Eukaryota; kingdom Metazoa; phylum Chordata; class Amphibia; order Anura; family Pelodytidae; genus Pelodytes; species Pelodytes ibericus. The sequence goes on from CM069862.1 coordinate 40,762,045, forward strand.
TTTTTTCTGCATGTCTGTCTCTCCTTCTATACACCCATGTCTGCTGTCTCTTTCTCTTCATAACTCACATGTATGTCTCTCCCTCCTCATAATCCTGTGTATTTGCCTATTAATATGCCACAGCCAGTTTGCCCATTTATATGCCACTGCCAGTTTGCCCATTAATATGCCACAGATAGTTTTCCCATTAATATGCCACAGATAGCTTGCCCATTAACATACCACAGTTAGTTTATCCAATAATATAGCAGTTAGTTTGCCCATTAATATGCCAGTGTCAGTTTGGCCACTAATATGCCAGTGTCAGTTTGTCCATTAATATGCCACCACCAGTTTTCCCAAGAAAAGCATTACCCCCTCCCCCCATTCCCCAGTACTCACCTTGCTGCTGCTGTTTTGTGTCTCCTCCGCACAGTCTTCCCTCTATGCACACTCAGAGTAAAAAAAAAAAAGGAAATAGCTGCCGACTGGATGGGGACTGTCAAGTGGGCAGCGGTGGCCCCTTTAACCAGTTAAAAGTTGCCCTGCATACATACACACACACCCACACTCACGCACAGGGTCATGCATAAATACACACAGTCACACTTACACAGACACACTTAGTCAGGGCCGCCACTAGGAATTTCAGGGCCCCTTACTGAACACATTTTACTGAACACATTTAGTCACCATTACACACAGACACCCTTATACACACACAGAGCAATACACACAGTCACACTTATGTACACACACTTACACAGACAGTAACACACATTGACTCACACAGAGAAAAACACATTCTCACACACACACACACAGTGAAACACGCATTCACACACACACACTTACATACATTCAAACACACAGTGAAACACACACACACATACATTCACACACACAGTGAAACACACACACACATACATTCACACACACAGTGAAACACACATTCACACACACACTTACATACATTCACACACACACATACAGTGAAACACACACACATACAGTGAAACACACATTCACACACACACACACACAGTGAAACACACATTCACATACATTCACACACACACTTACATACATTCACACACACAGTGAAACACACATTCACACACACACTTACATACATTCACACACACACAGTGAAACACACTGAAACACACACATACATTCACACACACAGTGAAACACACAGAAACACACACATACATTCACACACACAGTGAAACACACAGAAACACACACATACATTCACACACACAGTGAAACACACATTCACACACGCACACTTACATACATTCACACACACACACAGTGAAACACACATTCACACACGCACACTTACATACATTCACACACACAGTGAAACACACATTCACACACACTGAAACACATTCACACACACACAGTGAAACACACATTCACACACACTGAAACACATTCACACACACACACAGTGAAACACACATTCACACACACACACTTACTACATTCACACACATACACACACACACACAGTGAAACACACATTCACACTGAAACACACATTCACACTGAAACACACACACTTACATACATTCACACACACAGACATACACATTGAAACACACACACACTTCTTTTAATTTAAAAAACATAACAAAAAAAAACTCGTTTTTACTATCGGTCCCCCTCCCTGGAGGGAGGAGGACATTTCCGGACGGTGTCTGCAGAGGAGGCAGAACACCGTCATTCAGATCTTCTGCCGGATGTCACCAGAGACATCCGGCAATCAGACAGCGCGACGGGGCGGAGCTTGCACCCGTCGCGCTGTAATGAGATTAGGAGGTGCGGTGACCGCAGGCGCTCACCTGCGGGCCGCACCTCCAGAATGAGGGAGCGCATCGGAGCGCCTTTCCTCCCGGTGCGCCTGGGCGCGGTGCACCCCGTGCACCCGCCCAGGATCAGCCCTGACCAGAAGGCCTATATTTGGTCAGAACATCGCTAAACAGCCATTTTAACATTCTTAGATAGTCAACATAGGACAGAAAAGAGGCATGCAAGTGTCTTTCTTTATGTCACCACATACATTTCAATTGTAATGGTGTCCAAATTCTCAACCTTTACACTTTTCTTCCTATGGTGCACTTATAAATGCAACACCTTTGATTCTACTAGTGAGTATAGACAGGGCATCTTTTCTGGCAAAATATCTGAAGTGGGTCAATAATAATGATAATAATAACTAAGAGTTTTAACCAAAAGGAGTAGGTTTACAGTTTTCAAGTATGTACTAAGGATGTTACTTTTGTCCAACATCCGTGATTGGAAAACTTCATTTTATTCACCTCATAGTGATATAGAATCCACTGTCCACTAAGTTATATCCCTGGCTTATGTCAGGACTATTGCATTTTTTGTCATTCCCCACTACAGGAATATTCATAAAATGTTTTAAGTCAGTTTGTTTTACTTTATGCTGTATAATCTTCTTTTATTACCTTTTTTATAGTGTGATGAATACTTTTAGTACTTGTTTTTTTTGGCAATTGAGTATCAACTTTACACACACATCTTCCAACTCTCTTAGTAATATATTTAAAAATCTATTTGGATCCAAATTGCCAAAGCCCTACTGAAGATGTTTAATTAAAATCCCTTTGCTGCGGGTTATTGAGAATATTCCAGAGAGAATATAGATAGGAATTAATTTAAATTAACTTTGTGCCGAAAAAAAGTGTCCTTATTCTCTTCATTAACAATGGTTTTGCTGTGTGATAAACTGCGTTCATTTTGGGATTTATGTAAGAAATTAATGTATCATTATAATAGTACTGAATTATCTTATAAACATGGAAGTAGGAAATGTTCTATTTGCTCTATAACTGAGATGATGACATTGGTCTATACTATGTTTGGTGCTCAATTGCTATTTTATAAACACAAATTGTATTTTATATCCCAAATACACAATCACAGACATGAGACCTTGATTCTTATATAAAATCCCTTTTTTATAACACACATGTGTGACTTTACAGCATACACATTCTGGTCGGGTGGCTCAGTGGGATAATGTAGCAGCTGTAGAATCTGTTCAATCCTCATTGTTGGTGGTTTCATTCCAGGCAGAGATGAGTCAGTCGTTCATCCCTCTGAGGTCTATAAAATGATTACCATAAATTAAGTAAAGTAACATCCCCAGAATATACTTGAAAATCAGAGATGTACATGTACATTTCCAGGTTAAATATAATATTATATGTAGTACAAAAAAGAAAGAGAGTAACACATGCATATCTAAATGTGTATAGTCCAACCACAACTAAAGGAATTACTATACATGAAATAAACATTGTTCTGTTTGAGGCTACACAATGTAATATTGCATATACTCAATATACCGTACCATTTAAAAGTTTGGGGTCACTTAGAAATGTCACTGTTTGTGAAAGGAAAAAAAAGTTGTTCTTTAAAATAGTATCAAATGGATCAGAAATACAATGTAGACATTGTTAATGTTGTAACTGACTATTGGATGATTTTTAATGTAATATCTACATAGGCGTACAGCAGCCCGTTATCAGCAACCATCAGTCCTGTGTTCCTGTTGTACGTTGTGTCAGCTAAGCCAAGTTTATCATTTTAAAAGGCAAATTGGTAATTTGAATATCCTCTAGAAATTATGTCAGCACAGCTTAAAAATGGGTGTGTTGACTCAAGAACCAATAAAACTTGCCTTCTTTAGACTAGTTAAGTATCTGGAGCATCAGCATTTGTGGGTTCGATTAAAGGCTCAGAATGGGCTGAAATGTATGAATCTATTCTTGTTCTGAGAAATTCACGTGAGAAATTGCCAAGAAACTGAAGATCTCGTACAGTGCTGTGTACTACTCCGCTCACAGAATAGCGTAAAATGGCTCTGATCAGAATAGAAAGTAGTGGGAGACCCTGGTGCACAACTGAGCAAGAGGACAAGAACATTTGAGTGTATAGTTTAAGAAACAGACACTTCACAGGTTCTAAAAAAAACTAGCAGTTTCATTAATTAATTAGTACCTGCAAAACAACGATCTCTATGTCAACAGTGAAGAGTCTAATCTGGGGTGCTGGCCTTCTAGGCAGAGTTGCAAAGAAAAAAACATATCTCAAATATGCCAATAAAAATAAAGCATTAAGATAGGCAAAACAACACTGCCACTGGGCAGAGGAAGATTGAATAAAGTGTTATGGACAGACAAATTTAAGTTTGAGGTGTTCAGATGACAAAGAAGAACATTTGTATGACAGAGACCAAATGAAAAGATGCTAGAGGAGTGCGTGACACCATCTGTCAAACATGGTGAAGACAATTTAATGATCTGGTGTGCTCTGGTGGTGATCAAGTGGGATATTTATAGAGGGTAAAAGGAATCTTGAAGAAGGTTCTCACTCCATTTTGCCAGGCTATGCCATACCCTTTGTACAGTGCTTGATTGGAGCCAGTTTTCTTCTATAATAGGACAATGACACTAAGCACAGCTCCAAACTATGCACAAACCATTTAGGGAAGAAGCCATCAGATGGCATTCTTTGGCCAGCACAATCACCAGATCTCAACCCTAGTGATCTGTGGTGAGAGCAGCTTAACAGTATGAAACGTAAGAAGAGCCCATCAATCCAATCCAACCTGTGGGAGGAGCTTCAGGAAGCATGGGGGGGGGGGGGGGGGTTAGGTAATCTCTTCAGATAACCTAAAAATAATTGTTATCCAGAATTCCAAAGGTCTGCACTGCTGTAATTGCTACAAATGGAGGATTAGTTGATGAAAGCAAAGGACACAATTATTATTTGTTTTAAAGTTCATTTCTAACCTTGTCACCATCTTGACTATTAATTTTGCATCTCATTTGATGGATGTTTTCATTGAAACATAAATTTCCCAATACAGCTGAATTATTCTTATTAATTATTATTTAATCAGTCTTTATGAGGCCCTCATTTCAAGGACTGTCCCACTGTGTATCTTTATTAATATGGTAGCAATTACCTTATTGTGATGAAATAGCGACAACCTAGATTATAATATTTTAGGCAATTGAAAATGATACACCAAAATAAAAAGCATCTCATAATGATTGCAACATTAAATTGAATCTTGTGGTTTCACATGTGGTGTGTTATTTTACGGGGTATAAAATAGTAGTAGCAGAGGTTTAATAAACTAGATTTTAGAAATCAGATCCTAACCATTAAATCCAAATAGAGAACTTAACAACATACATTTCCAAACAATTCTCATTTTCCTTAGAATTGTTTGATTCAATAACTAAAATCTCTCTTTAATAGTAAATGTTTAATCTTAAAAGTTACATCTACTTAGCTATTTTATAGAAGAAAGGATAGTAAGTTGTGTACAGAAGCCATGATAATATTTGCATTTAGAAACACATTAGTTATCACAGGTAATTTGCCATTACTATCATCTCTGAGCATCAAGAGAACAAGCTCTTTCCTTCAAAGACTAAATAGCGACAGGGATTTTGCAATGTCTGGTTTAATCTACCAATCATGTGACTCCTAAAGCATGGTGCTTAACATATCATCCAACAGGTCACATGGAGCAGTCATTTAGCTGATTGGTCCATAGAAACTGAGCTTCTGTGTTTGAGTTGAGACAAATCCTCTCCGTCCGTCTCTCTCTATTCTTTGCCATGCTGTGTAGCAGTGCGAACGACAAGGACAAGATTGCGTGGAAGAATCTTTCTAAATAAACCCCAAATTGAGTTTCACCAATATTTCTTATATGTTGGCCAGTGGTTTTTCAGTCGTTGCTCAAAAGTAAATTTAATGGCGTTTACATGTAACGAGGCTGATTTTAAAGCAACTTATTCATCTGGATCTACAGACCTGGAACTTTTGTACTTTATACACCTTAAGGCTTAGAAGTTGCAGAGATCTTGAAGTTGTAGAGTGGCTGCTATGGCAGACTTTCTCTGAATATCTGTTGATATTGGTCTGCTTATGTTTTCGCATTTTGCACAAATATGTTCACTGTTATTGAAGAAGCTGGTTCCTTTCATTCATTTTGAGGTTTCCTATTCACATATGTTTATTGCGTGCATCACCCATTTGCATTTTTATTTAACGCTTTGGTAAATATGTACTGGCGATGGAACAGTTTATTGCGGCTGCTCCCAAGCCGCCATTTCACAGCGACCTCTCACACAATGGTCAGTTCATCGCTGGACAGTTCATCACGGGATCACATAGAAGGTTAGGTCTTAGTATTAGAGCTTATTCTTAGGATTAGTAATAGGGCTCAGGGTTACTATTAGGGGTTAGTATTAGGGCTCAGCTTAATATTAGGGGTTAGTATTAGTGCTCAGGTTAATATTAGGAGTTAATATTAGGCCTTAGGATTAGTATTAGGGCTCAGGGATACAGTTAGGGGCTAGTATTTGTCCTTAGGATTAGTATTAGGGTTAGGGTTACTATTAGGGGTTACTTTTAGGGTCAGGGGTTAGGAATTAGTATTGGGGGTTACTTTATTAGGCGGGTTTATTATTATATTTGTAAGTGCAGATAGTTCAGTGCTTACACTGCCACGGTGAAATGGTCGCATTGTCAGATTCAATCATATTAAGAACTTTGACACTTTATAACCTCTGTAGTACAAGGCTCTAGGTAGGAAATTCCAACTAATCAAAAGGGATAATGGAGCAGGCTGAATGTTAAGATATATACAGATTACTCTAGTTTCATAATACATCAGAAGAAAAGAACTTTACAATGCTCATAGATTCAAATTTAAAGCAGCTTATATATTTAACGGCATATCCAAGCGTGTTTTACAACTTGTATTCACATTAAATCAAATGTATCATGTGAAAACAAAAATTGGCATCTGACAATTCTCAATACTCAATTCTCAAAAAAAAAGAACATGCCAGGACAATCAAGTGTCGTTAGAGAGACACTAAACTTTATTTTTCACTTGGGCTTCTCATATACAATGTGTAGAAAATTCAGACCTCGATCAGACGAGCAAGGCGATACCCAGCTCTGATTCACGCTCCATCATCTAGACCAGCTATGAGACACTTCCGAGAGTAAACCCGCATGTATTTATAAAGCCGGACATGTTTTTTTAACCCTTTTTAATCCTTTAAGGGGTTTTACAAACTGTAATGTAGCATCAAATGCATACATATTTATACATTTATTACAGAATTATAATTAGTTTGAACGCGGGGGACATGGTGCAGTAGAATCTGTTAAATTCTCAGGATTCCACGTTTAGTAACTTCTGGGGTTAAGTTAGCATTTCATCCTTTTGAGGTTAATAAAATGAGTTGTCATAATCGTGTAAAACAAATAATGGGATTTAAAGTCCAAGAACAGATTGAGTTCCAGGTTTCATTTTCCTCCCAGTCCCATAAGGCACTGGAGACTCGTTTTTTTTAATTTGAAAAAAAAAAAAAAAATCTCCATTGTTTAATCATATTTATTTTTCAGCGCACCTGTCTAATAAATACTGCACCACTTTCTACTTCCTGTTCAAATATTTACCAAATATTCCTTTTATGGCATTTGTGTAAAGATACAAATCCGGGATCCAGAGTTTAAATAGTAGACAGGACACACCTGTAGTAGAAAAACATCACTGTATAATCCTGTCCAGTGTATACACAAAGGGGATCAAACAGACTCTTACCTTTATCCCATACAAATAGATAAAATGCATGTATTCCTAGTAAACTATTGGATTACCTTGCCATAATCCTAGACACACAAACAACTCCCAATGTTCATTTTATTTATTTATTTATAAAAATGTTATTTAAGAGTCTGTGGCAGGGTTATACCTAGTATTTCTATCTATAACTGTTTATATAATTAAGTCATTCAGAACAGAAAAAAATAATTTATTTACAGTATATATATATATATATATATATATATACACACACAAACACATAAATACATACATTCATACATACATACATACATACATACATTGCATGCAGTTTCAACAAACATGAAAGTGGGTAAAATTCACCACCACCCCTTTTTTTAGTTGTGGGCATCAAAGGGTTAATTGGGTAATGTATAATAGGACTGCACCCATCTCATATTCATTTAGCTAAATTATGTGCTCATGCTGATTCTTTACCCCCACTTCAATAAATCTATCTTGCAAAATTGGGTGGACTTTTGTATGTTTTTTTAACTCAATCTACAGCTCTAAATTCTGTAGAATTATTGACATGTGTCTGTTTATAGGGTTTGGTTTAGAGCGCTAGTAATATTTTTGGGTTTTTTTATTGAAGTACTGTTATAATTTGTTCATGATTGTAGGATTTATTACTATGAAGGTCTGTGATCATGCTCATATGTCAAACATTGTAAACACCTAGAAAATAGTCACCAGGGTATTTAAAGGATGCAACCAAAATAGAGACTGTTAAATAATTTATTTAGTGTCTATAAGTGAATAATGTCAATATATTTATTTGATAATTTGCTTATAGGCCTTATTGTCCTCTATGACAAAATACCTTATTTCAGTATATGCTAGCAATATTTATTTATATTATACCATATTTGCTCGAATATAAGACGACCCCTCAAACTATGGATATTCCTTTAGGAAAAAAACTAAAAGCCTGAATTTACGACTACCCTATAGGAAAAAAAGTTTAACTTGTATATATTCACATGTAAATTGCTTTTTTCATATTTAATAAAAACTTATGATATAAAAAAATGCATTTCTTGTTTTTATTTACCTTTTATGTGCCAATGCTGCCCCAACCCCCCAGACTTACCCAGTGCTCCCCCAACGGTGTCTGTCTCTCTCCCCCACCCTCCCCCCAACGTTGTCTGTCTCTCTCCACCCCTCCCTCCCCCATCGTTGTCAGTCTCTCTCCCCCACCCTCCCCCCAAGTTGTCTGTCTCTCCACCCCCCTCCCCCATCGTTGTCAGTCTCTCTCCCCCACCCTCCCCCCAAGTTGTCTGTCTCTCCCCCACACTCCCCCCAATGTTGTCTGTGTCTCTCCCCATCCTCCCCCCAATGTTGTCTGTGTCTCTCCCCCACCCTCCCCCAAACGTAGCCTCCCTGGTGGCTAGTGGGAGCAGCTGGGGGATGTCTGCACGATATGTGCAGACATCCCCCGGCTGCCCATATCTCCCTGGTGGCAAGTGGGAGCGATATGTGCAGACATCCTCCATGCTGCCCGCCACTTCCGTCCATTATGACAGACAGCCGGTCCGTCATAATAGACGCATCGCGCAGACATCCACCGGCTGTTAGCGATCTGCGGGGGACCTGGATCCCAGTCTTATAGTCTGACCTCGATTTGAGGTCAGATTATAAGACGACCTTCGAATATAAGACGAGGGGTCTTTTTCAGAGCATTCGCTCTGAAAAAAACCTTGTCTTATATTCGAGCAAAAATTATGTTTTACTAGGAAAAATGTTCCTAAGGCTCTATAAATGATCTTAGTAACTTTTATTTAGCATAGTGTTATTTTTTAATATTGAAATGGATATATTTCTCCTAATATATGGGAATGCTAATCATGTATTTGTTGTGTGAGCAGAAATGCATGTAAATCCATAAATTAAAGGGCCTACTTAATAGTAGACCATTCTGGTGGAGTTGGGCTTCGAAATGTCCATATTGGCCAATTTTTGTGCTGCGTGATCACTTCACTGGTCTCTGAGTTGCCAGAATTTGAGGGCTATTCAGACCACTGAAGTGATCTCAATTGGGACTGAAACTTAGAACTCTGATTTTCTCAAAGAAATGTTATCAAAGAAAATGTCAAGTTCCTTAAAGGAACATTGCAGTTTGTTTAACCCTTGCTTCCTTGAAGGAAGCAAAGGTTAAACAAAACATGTCTGGGACTTTTAAGCAAACCTGACATGTATCTTAATAGATACCCGCGGGATTACTATCTGCTGTGTCTCATTTGTGATACACAGCAGTTCCTGGTTGTTGCACGCTGACAACATCAGCGCGCGTACAGCCAATCAGAGCGGACCCTCATTTTTGCATGGGATTAGCAGGGGGACCTAGTTAAGCACCTAGTTACCCATGTACTGACCAGACGGCTTCGTGCTTCCTATGGAAGCAGGGCAGCTGTCGGTCAGAGGATAAACTGGCATGTACTATCACAAGTACACACCAGTTTATCTTCCCAATAGGAACAACTAAAATTTCACTTGTGCTTCTATATTAGAAAAAAAATGTTCCTTTTATAGACAAAACATGTTTTAAATGTGTGTGTGGCGTCTCCTGTTTATGACATCATCTGTGGTTTCATGAAACCAATTTTCAATGGCTAAATGTGTAATTCCTCATGTTGATCTCACCTTGAAATCAGCTGATGGATTTACAAGACAATCAATGTAATAATATGATTGATAAGGGAAAAGGGCATGCTTAGGGGATCTTTGGCGTCAATAGTAATTTGCAGCTAGATGAGAAATGCAGTCAAATCCCCAGACAGTAAGAGTGGCTATAGTAACTGTTCCCAGTTTCCTTTGTTTAGTATTGATGAAGCTCCAGCATCTGACAGAAATCCTATTCCCCTCACATTGATATTATTTTTTTTATAATTAAGGTGTAGTAAATGTTCCTAACATTCGGTCTGCTGATTTGCCACCTTTTCTTTAAAAAATACCGGTCATGCAAATGCCTCCAAAGACTTAACACTGGCATCATGCCAATTATCTACTGGCCTGCCAGTAAAATACCGTCTGGGTGGCAACCCTAATCAGAGACACACACATTATTATCAACATAGAGTGATCTTAGTGCTCCTTTGGGCATATGGAGACCTTTTTATTAGACAAGAAAGATAGCCGAGTTCCCACTGCTTCATCAGCCATTATGTGGGTGAACCTGTGTTGAGTAATACAAATGAATATCTTGTCTTTGGTTTTTTTTATGGTCTTGATTTAAATGAATGCATAATGCTGATGTTTATTCGATCATTAGATATGTGTCAATAGAGCTGTCTTATCCAATTTTGACATTCTATATTTGATGCATTACAGATCTGAGGATCCTTGATCGCTGTAAATCCCCCAATCCCAAAACACACATCAAGCCAAGATGGCAGACGATGCTGATATGCGCAATGAGTTGGAAGAAATGCAGCGACGTGCAGACCAGCTGGCTGACGAGGTGAGCAAATGAAGCTATGGAGTTGACACAGTGCATACTTATTCACTATTGTACACAGATACAACACTTCACATAAATGATCACTTATATATAATATATATAGTCCATACTCATAGCACTGGTTGATAAAGCAATACATGTGCAGCATGCAAGTTGATCAGATTGAATAAGGCATTGAAACAATTTATAGATTTAGAAATTAATTACTGTAGAACGGACACAACGGTGTTATTTTCTTTGCTTATCTTTCTTGCTATGTATAATACAGTTACTACATAACTCTTAGCTAAATCCCATTAGCTTTTTACTGTTAACAGTATGGGTTCCAGGATGGCAAATGATAGCTAATGTTCTGATAGTAGTAAAAAAAAAATCACCTGTCAAATTGTATTAACTTTAAAAAATATTATTTCCTTAATTTGGCAGCCTGGTGGAGCTTCTGTTGATAATAGCTCCTGGGCAAATAATCAGATTATCTTCTGAATCAGCCATGTGTATATCTGTTACTTTAGGGTTGAGATATATATATGTTGTAAATAATATATTTTTGGGGGGGTTTTGTTTTTCAGTCACTGGAAAGCACCCGTCGAATGCTTCAGTATGTTGAAGGGGTAAGTGATACTTTATATAAATTTACATAACATATTTCTGTATATTTACAATGAATACATTTCATTATATCAATATAATTGACTTTTGCATTAGCTGATAATAACCTGGTTCTTCTATTTAGATGACTATTATATGATAAGCACTGCTTCAGTTATTGGTGCAAAACAACTTGCCATATTCAGGAAAATAAATTAGTACTGTAATTCATCTTATTTTGGCATTTTAAACAGTATGCAATCATAATGAAGAAGAGAAAATGAATAATGTGTAAAGGGATAGTTTTAAATGTATGGATAAAAAGATTGCCTTCAGATAGGGGTAATCAATGAATCTATATTTGCTTTCAAAATTGTCAGTAAAGGTATATATTAAAATGTGTACTATCTAAAAACATCCACCACCAGAAAGATGGCCACTGGAACAGATAATTGCACATCGACCCTCTCTTGAATGATAATGTCAACATCCCACATGTCTAGTGTGCATTTTGGGCTGTAAACATGATAATTTGTGGATGGGTGAGTGCATGTACATCCACTTCAGTGTCTGTCTTTGAAGTGTTTAAGTTTTAGAAATCAACCAAATTTCTGTCCATTTGTCAGCGTAATGTACAGCGACGTATGGTGCCCCTGAGTGACAGGCGTGCTGCCAGCCCGGGCGGAGCACACCTGTCACTCAGAGGCACGATGTCTCTCGTGTATTTCCGGGGGTTTGTGTGCTGAGAACAGTCAGCTCACAAACCCCTGGAAATACACGAGTTACATCCGAAAGGCGACACCAGCTACAAATTCGGCAACAGAGTCACTCACTTTGTTGCCAATTCAACAAGCGTGAAAAGTATCCGAACATTTGTATAATTTTAGTGCTTCTCGAATTGACAACAGAGTGAGTGACACTCAGTGAATTCGTAGCTGGCGTCTGTCTCTCGGATGTGTTTTTGGGGTTTGTGTGCTCTCTGGAGCACACAAACCCCAGAAATACACAACGCGGGTGCTCCGTGCTAGGTGTGCGGAACACACCTAGCACATATGGAGCATCCGCCACTGATAATGTAGATTTTCAGCTATTGTGTTTTTGAATGTTAAAATATATTTATTTTTTATTTCAAAGTAAGATTTCTCCTTTATTTAGTGTTGCAATTGTGATATGAAGTCTGATAAAAGTTATTGTATTTCCAAAACCTTTTTTTTTTGTTTTTGTTTTGTTTTTTCTTTCTGAAAAATTGGGGAACAAATGAATTACGGAATATTTTCATTAAAAATCATGTATAAAATGTCTTGGACGAGGCTGCTGACTATGAAAATTGAACTGCTAAGTAAATTGCAGAAATCAGGCAATCATTGGGGAGTTGGAAATTTTCAGCTCAGCTGTTCATTATTGCAGTTCACCTTTAGTGAATAGTACCAAGGTGTTTAACCTTGTTCCCTCAAACTATTTTCTAAAAACTATACAATAAAAAGAGATTTTTATGCAAAAAAATGTCAGATCAACGTAGAAGTGCTGTTAATTATTGTGGCAGCCTTACTGTGCGACCACATTGCTCTCCGTGAAAATAAATAGTGATAGGCACTAAATAATAAGTGACAAACTATAAAAATTGAAAAATGCAGCAAATCACTAGTGAAAATCCCAAAATCACACAGCAAATGAATAATAATAAATAAAGTGATGCTCAAAAAATGATACTTATCAGAGGTGCTTGACCAAGAAGGGTATATATTCGGTATACATGAAAAACAGAAAAAAACATGTGTGAACCTGAAAAAAACTATAATGAAAACTAGTGAAATAACCCTAATAAAGTAAAACTCACATTTACTAGAGCCCAAAATAACCGGCTCTGGTGTGTAGCAATCTGTGGGAATAAAATCCCTCTGTGGAAAAAGATATCAATGGTGAATCTGTGGAGAGGGATTAGGAATATAGTGCAGCATATAGGAAACAAACACTTTATTGGCCTCCAAACGTAAAAGGCTTACTTAAAAAACATGTAACACTGGCATAGAAAATACAAATAAACAGTGGAACGGCAAAGGAAGACTTGTGATGCAGCCAAATTGATGGTGTCCAGTAAACTTCTCAGCTCCATGAGCGATATTGAAAAAAAAAGTGATGCCTGGCTTGTCTACACACTATACTCGTCCACCCTCTGTCTAGTCCGCACTTTGTGCGTGTAGACAAGCCAGGCGTCACTTTTTCTTCAATATCACTCGGAGGAGCTGAGAAGTTTACTGTTTTACATGTAGCAGGTGGCTGTATCACCTCAAAATAGGTTGAAAACATTGTTTCTGCCATTCAGGGACATAGTATGGAGCGGATGAGAATACGCACACAGACTTAATATGAAATCTCACATACACACTGATTCACATATACATAAAATACATTTCATATTATATTAATTATTAGGAAGCCTTGGGAACCATGTATAGATTTCAGATGTCATAATATATTTATATTTAAAATACACATACAGTCATTACTGGCAGACCTGAGCAGTTTCAGATAATTAGCCATTCCATTAGCAGACCTGAGCAGTTTTAAGAGAATTACGTCCTGTATAACCATCCATTACACACAGTTACATACACAACTCCTTCACAATAACATTGTGCTGGATTGATGCTGCCCGGAACTCATTACATAATGTCCCTTGCGGTACTGTCCTGAGCAATCCGGGAAATGTGGTCACCCTACCTCAAAATATGATTCCCATTAATTTCTGCCCAGCAAATGCCAACATTTTATTTCCATAACTAGAAAAACAGCCAGAGGGATAAGCTGTTGATGACCAAGAACTCCCATGATTCTATACTGCCAGTTTATGAATACCTACTACTCCTGAATTATAGAGACAATGATATAGACGAGATGATCACAATAGCTTGAAATCACTAGAGAATCCAATATCTGGATATTTATTGATGACGTATTGTGAACTCATATAATAATGCCTAATGAACCGTCTTGATTACTGAACTATTATCCAACATTATGTACAAAATATATTTGAGATTAGTCTGTCTCTGTGCAGATTAAATGTAATCTACTTTACTCTGGAAAAACCATTTGATTTGCATCATACAGTGCTGTAAAATGATATTAACTGAAAAATACATGCAGCATTTGTATGGACATGAATAGCATAATAACCTGTTTATTACATTATCTCATAACAGTAATTTACATGAAGCCATTTAGTAGAACCAACAGTGCTGATTGTATTTCAGAATAATAACCTGTCACATTGTGATATAGTTGTCATTTGTTTTCCATTTTTACATGTGGGCTGATTCACAGTTATGTAACAATGCTTGCAGAGCAGCTTTCTTACATAGCATTTCCATGGGAAAAGGGTTGGCATTAGAAAACATCAATTATGGAAAATATTACATTTTGCATCCATCATAGGAGGAAACAAAAGCTCAACAGGTTCATGTAGACCAGCATGGGTTGAAAGGGTTTTTATTGTGAAAAAACAATAGCGATCAAGAATTCTCAGATTTATTAAGTCATTTATTTAAGTTTTTTTCACATTCTCAAATTATTTAGTACAATCTTTATCATGCATCTGATTTTATTGTGTCAACAGAAAATGCTTGATGCAGGACTTAACAAATAGAGCCAGGGAGCCATGGCTCTTAAAATCACTCGGCTGACTCCTAACTTTTTTTGCTTGTTTTACATATAACTCGATGGAAGTTGCATTTTTCTGGCTCCTGACTTGGTATGTTTGGCTCATAAAGACTACAGAAATATGTTAAGTTTGGTTTAATGGTATTTAGGCAAAAAATCTGAGGAGAGAAATTAGAAATAATAAGATAAGTATCTATTGATGACTGAGAAGGAGTTGGAACTAGGTTTGCTACCTTTTCTTCAAAAAATACAGGTCTTGCTGTTGCCTCCATAGAGATAACATCGGCCTCAAACCAAGCGAAGGAGAGGAGACTCTGGCAGCATGGAGGTGTAGAGAATTCTTAAAAAAAGAAATTTTGTCAGATAAATAGATAGCCCATATTATGCAAACATTTATGAGGCACTCGTTCATCAGAGCCGGTGGCATACTTATTATGTGTTTGAATTTGTGCGCTGCCTCATGATATGTGTATAATGCCAGAATGTGCCCTCTGAGACTGATAAAACCAATTCCATCTACATACATAATTCATACACATCCTCATACTTAACGGGGGAGGTCACATATTATGATCTCTATTTAGCCAAATCTCCCAAATCTTACTAAATTTGTCTGCATCATCCTTGTTGTATAGGCATAATCCATTTTCCATAATCAGCTATTCCTCTACCTGATCTTCTGTATTATGACATGTTGGGGGAGTCGAGGATTTCCAGTTCCTGACCAGCTAAAGCTTGGCCACTAGAAAAATATGGACTACTAGAGGGCACTGTAATGGATTCAGGTTGTAAAGGTTTAGATGAAATTGTGCCATATCCGGCTGAAAGTTTGGTTGGATTTCTAAGAGAGCTGTCAAGTGTTTAAAAACCAGCTTCCAAAAGGAGATAATTCTCAAGCAAGTCCACCAAATATGGGGAAAAAAGCAGAGAAAAACACCTTTATCCCCAAAATGATGTAGATGCATTCTTGAAAATTTTGTTAAACCTTTCCGGGTGAGATACCACCTAAAGAGCATTGTAAAGTAGCTTTCTATTATATTATAAACCCTTAATGGTTTCTATTGCTTTAAGCCAATCCTTTTCTGAATCGGAAATGCCTAACTCTCCTGGTATACAGGAGTTTAATGTACAGAAATGGAGTAACAGGACTTGGTGCAGGGTAACCACACTCCCTGGGCTTGAACCCCAGGGGAGTGTGACCACATACCAGGGCCCTGAAGTAGCGGCTGTATCCAGTATAAAATAAAATAGAATCTGGAAATACCCTACAGACATGGAGGATAGCATTGTAGTGTAGTATACAGGATACTGTATGCTGAGATAGGCAGGGTAATCAGAGCAATAGCAAATAAAATACTGAAGGCAGAAAAATGAATAACAGAATACAAGGCTACAGGACAGAAACAGGGCGAAGCAGAAACCAAACTGAGATAAAAATAAGAACTACAGGTTACAGGGATTAAAACAAAGCATGAATACAGGGCAGATACATGGGGCATTGCTAGAGAAGCAATAGAGACATACACAACCACAGACATAAACACAGGACTAGCCTAGGACTGGTGCGGATTTAATTACACCAAATTGCCATGAGATGATTAGCTTGCCAACCACATCAAGGTACCCCCCAAAAAGGCAAATCCTAACACTATCCCTGCCTGTATAATAATAACTTAACTCAGCCGAATGAACACAGAACATACCTGATACTACATTTTTTTATGAAAATTAGATTACTTTACTGTGTCCTATTAGGAGAAAGTTACAGTAAAGGTTCCATTCTTTCCACTTTCTGATGGTAATGTTGGGTATGTGTGCTTCCAGTGCTCCTACATATATATGTCTGTTACCTACATAGGCCTTCCAGTACTTTTTTTTTATGGCTTTCCAGATCGTTTATAACCCATTTGCCACTGCTTCTATTTTTAATGGTCGTGGGCATGTTACTCCTCTCACCCCCCCCCCCCCCCTTTGAAAGCCAAGGGAGAGCACCCTTTCTGTCTGGCTGAGCATGCTGATATTGTCAGCAAGCACTAGCACTCAGATCAGCTCTTTTTGACAACAGCTAATTACATAAATTTCACCTATTAATTCAATAGGAACAGTAAAGACATATAATTCTGAAAATACAATTTATACCCACAGAGAGATTTATTTTGCTGCATCACATGCTTTGGAAACTGTTGAAACTTTATTTGATTCAAATAAATATACTTCTGAAATATTCATATAGAATATTAGTTCATTGCTAAGGTCCCTCGCAGTCAAAGGATTAGAGTTAATGAAACATATGAGTGAAGTTTCAGTTTTCTTATATATGTATGGGGAATGATGAACCTGTGCTGATTACTGGAAATGTTTATTTAGCATTTGGCAAAGTAAGTATTTTATGATGAGAGTATTGCTGGAAGCAGGACCAGACAAGGGTTTTCCAGTGCCACAGGAAAGCTATAATTTTAACAAAGCTATTCTCCGCCTTATGTATTTGGATTGGCCAACCTGTACAGAACATGCGGGAGATATCAGTTCTGGTGAATAATGTGTGTCAAATTGAATAGCAGAAAATAGTTGTTGAATCACCTGTTGAAAACATATTCCTGAGACAACCAATAGTGTAGGAAATGCAGCCAACTTGATTAAGGGATTAACCCAAAGGATTAATAGAGATGGGACAGTAAGAGCAACGATTCCATAAATTATACTCAATTTGGTACAAAACAGCATCTATCATGTTAATGTCTACTTACACCTAAAGAACTACATCTGTAATCCCATCTCTAACTAAAAATCATACACTACCATTCAAAAGTAACTTAGGAATCTCCTTGTTTTAAATGACAACATCTATCGAATATGTATATAAAATGAGTAGGAAGTACAGTAAAGACATTGACTTTTAAAATGATAAGCTTGGATTATCAAAGTGCCATTGGAACATAAGAGTGATGGTTTCTGATAATGGGCCTCTGTACCTCTATGTAGCTATTACATTAACAAATGGTCGTTTCCAGCTACAATATTCATTTACAACCTAGACATGTCTCTGCACTGTATTTCTGATCCATTTCTCTGTGAGCCAAACCTCTGAATGTGACCAGGAAACATGAACTCAAGTTGACATCACATGCCTTCCCATGTTTCCATGTTTCCAAAGTAGAAGAACATTGAGCGCAGCCAATGAACCAGTACTCTATATTCCGATTCTAATTGGCTATCAAGTTTATTTAGGCTGACTTCATCTTCCAACTCACTCTTGAAGATGTTTGGTGCTAAGACATTTACTGTTAATCTGTTAGAGCATTATATACCGCCATGTTTAGTTAGAATGCTAGTATACTGTAAGTGGATTGCTCTAATAGCTTTTATTAACAGTTTCACATGGTAGGAGCAGGCATATATCCAATTTCCCATACCCTGACTCGGCCTTGCTATAAAGCATTTTATTAGTGACCTTTCTTGTATACCACTGAAAAACCTGCTCAGTAACAGTTAATGGACTTTTTGAAAGAGCAATCCATCATGTTAACAGTTATCAATTAGATCAAGCAATGAAACCGTTTAATTGCTGTTGTATCTTGAATATTGTAACCTTTCCTGGATGTGTAGAATGTTATTAAAATTAGCCATTGCCACAGATTTTCTATGTAAATCCTAAGAGGTCATCCGTATCCCTGAGACTTGATTTCAGCAGTGAAATAGAAATCTCTGGTCAGGATTTAGTTTCAAGTCTATCCTTGGGTACCAAATAACCCCTAAAGTGCATGAAGAAACAAAGCTGTCTCTTAATTTCATACATTGAATATCACACATATATACATATATGTTGGCTGCATACAATAGAATTCTGTATACCAATGTTACATTTGTCAGCTAAATTAATTATTTAAAAAAAAAAATGAAATAAGTCCCCAAAAAATATTTGGATCAGGAACCAGACAAAGACAGAAACAAAGCTGCAAAATACTTTTATATAATAATAAATAGAAATATCGAGAAAAAAAATACAAAAACGAAATGCATGAAATGAGCTGGGGTCAGGAACCAAGCCAGGTAATCAGGTGAGCTGAAATCATGAGATCAGAGAAATTAGGATCAAAGCCAAAAGTCAGGAACCAGAATGGACAGTCAAACTAGGTAAAACACAGGAATCGCAGAAATCACACTTGTTAACCAGAAACAACACAAGGGCAAGGTGACAATGGAACACAAGGGATGGAGTGAGGAGCCGAGTTCCTCAGGGAACGAGGGCAAGTCAATACCAATACATACAAACATACAGGAACTGACCTAATATTTTGAGATGAGGATTTAGTTAAATTAGACGTGTAAGCTTGCCAACCACATCAAGGTAGCTCTCAATTAGGCAAGTCCTGAGCTAATAATCAATTACAGCATTAGACAGCAAGAAAACCAGAAATGGATCAGAGTAAAGACTAAAGTAACAGAAACATGAAAGCGATTAACAGGGTTCTAAGACAGGGTTGAGATAATACAGGGCTGAACTATAAGCATGATAGAAACTATAGCAGGACAGAAACTACAACAGGATAGTTACTATAATGGGGATACACTATATGGCCAAGCAAGGAGGGGGAACCCCAAGTTGGCAGCCCACACTTCATATCCATTGCCACCTAAAGATTGGATTCATCCTACCTTCAAACTCCGAAATAAATGACCACATTAATATACATATAAAATTTGTTTTTTTGTTTCTATCTTTAACTCTGCATGGGATAGTAACAGTTTATTTAAAAATGTATTCTAAAAATAAGTTACATTTCAAAATCTTTTGCTTGTTTGCAAAGTGACCTTTAAATGACCTTTAAATGTTTCATTACACCTTCAGCCTAGAGGCATATTTGCATATCATGAGGTGTTAGTGTTTTATGTAATAAAGGCAATCATTCTTTGAGATGCAAATGTACTTCCAGCGGAAACTGTGAATTTTGAAACAGTTAAAGGATAGTGGGAGAGTAATGACCCCCGACAGACTCTCTTTTCACAGCACAGCCATCAGATCTGACTAATAAAACCCTACAAGTAGAAGAAAATGTAACAGTTACACTTTAATAACTTAATAATCAAAAGAAAAAAATGTAAAAGCATTTTACTCATGACACAGTGGCCATATATTTCAAAAAAAAAAAATGTTTGTCTCTATTCCCTTTAAATAACTTATATATAAAACAGATTAAAACAACATACATGTTTTCATTCAGAACAGCACACAACAAGAATGTGAAACGCCTTAGTAACTCATTGTAAGTGTTTTGTCCTATTTAATGTTGATTTACAAAAATAAGGGCCATATTTATCAAGACAAAAAAGTGGTATTTCAAGAAAAAGTGCTAAAATAGTAGTAACCATGGAAACCAATGGAAAGTTATGGCAGTTTACTATGAATTTAGCACCTTGTTTTTAAATAGCACCCGTTTTGCCTTGATAAATCTGGCCCTATATATCATATCAAGTAGCATTTCAGTTATATGCTCAGTACAAGGTGTACACGCACTACTATGAAAGAAACACCACCAAAACTTACTTTAAGTACAAAGTACAGGTGATTTTTTTTTTTTACTAGTAATGATACATTGAGTATGTTTTGGAATAGGCCCTGGGTGATAAAGAATTTGTTGTTATTGTGTTGTTTGTCTATAGTAGTTTGGGGATTGGCTGTTTCGTGTTGCATTTTCAAAATGAATGAGTAACTGTGCAGTTTTTGTTTACATAATGCAGTCGACGCATGTGTCTTTAGGCGGATGACAACTCCCTTTAATGTCTTCTTTGATTTTAGGATGTGTCATTGTGCCAACTCAGATTTTTGTCATGGTAATTTATTCCTGAAATGTCCACAGGAAAGCATAGGAAAGTGAATACATTTAGACGCAGGGAAACACATACACATGTTTCCATACATCAGTGGTGTCCAAACTTTTTTCAAAGAGGGCCAGACTTGATGAAGTGAACATGCGTGAGGGCCGACCATTTTGCCTGACAGTTAAAATTAAGTACAAATGAACTATTTTATGCAAACTTTATTGCAAACGATTTGAATGACAATTCTAAACAGTAGTAAAATCACTCTGCCTTTCATATCTGAAGGCCAGATGAAAAAAAACAACAACACAAGATGCTGAAATATATGTCAGGAACACAACTAACCCTTCCCATATCTGTCTGTCTCTCCACTGCCATCCCATATCTGTCTGTCTCTCCTCTGCCATCCCATGTTTGTCTGTCTCTCCTCTGCCATCCCATATTTGTCTGTCTCTCCTCTGCGAACCCATGTCTGTCTGTCTCTCCTCTACCATTCCATTTATGTCTCTCTCTTCTCCCTTCCCATGCATGGTTCTCTCGGCCAATTTGCCCAATAATATGCCAGTGTTATGTGCCATTTAATATGCCCCAGCCAATTTGCCCAATAATATTCCAGTGTTATTTGCCATTTAATATGCCCCTACCAATTTTCCCAGTAATATGCCAGTGTTATTTGCCATTTAATATGTCCCTGCCAATTTTCCCAATAATATGCCAATGTTATTTGCCATTTAATATGCCCCTGCCAATTTTCCCAGTAATATGCCAGTGTTTTTTGCCATTTAATTTGCCCCTGCCAATATTCCCAATAATATGCCAATGTTATTTGCCATTTAATATGTCCCTGCCAATTTTCCCAGTAATATGCCAGTGTTATTTGCCATTTAATATGTCCCTGCCAATTTTCCCAATAATATGCCAATGTTATTTGCCATTTAATATGCCCCTGCCAATTTTCCCAGTAATATGCCAGTGTTTTTTGCCATTTAATTTGCCCCTGCCAATATTCCCAATAATATGCCAATGTTATTTGCCATTTAATATGCCCCTGCCAATTTTCCCAGTAATATGCCAGTGTTATTTGCTATTTAATATGCCCCTGCCAATTTGCCCAGTAATATGCCAGTGTTATTTGCCATTTTATATGCCCCAGCCAATTTGCCCAGTAATATACCAGTTATTTGCCATTTAATATCCCCTGCCAATTTGCCCAGTAATATACCAGTTATTTGCCATTTAATATCCCCTGCCAATTTGCCCAGTAATATGCCAGTTATTTGCCATTTAATATCCCCTGCCAATTTGCCCAGTAGTATGCCAGTTATTTGCCATTTTATATGCCCCAGCTAATTTGCTCATTAATATGCCAGTTATTTGCCATTTTATATGCCCCTGCCAATTTGCCCAGTAATATGCCAGTTATTTGCCATTTTATATGCCCCAGCCAATTTGCCCAGTAATATACCAGTGTTAGTTGCCATTAATATTCCCCAGCTAATTTGCCCAATAATATGTCAGTGTTACCTTATCATTAATAAGCCCCTGCCTCTTTCCCCAGTACTTTCCCCCAATCTCCCCAGTCCCCAGCACTTACCTTTCCCTGGTGGCTAGTGGCAGGCAGCATGGTCTTCTCCATGCTGCCTGTTCGTCTCACAGGTGGTTGTGCCGATAGGTCACGTGACCCGGCGCGCGTATGACGTCAGCGCGCCGGTCACGTGACCTGTCGGCACTTCCGTGTCGGCACACTGCACGGGGAGCCGAACAGGCAGCACGGAGGTTTCTCCGTGCTGCCTGTTCGGCTCCCCGTGCAGCCTGGCAGGCAGAGCGATGGTGGGGGGGGACCTTCCGATCCCTTCTCACCTCCGTCTCTGCCTGCAAGCTTTTTTTTTTTTTCAGAGAGAGACATTGATCAGCCGTGTCTCTGGGGCCGTATGGAAGTAAAGGACGGGCCGCAACTGGCCCGCGGGCCGGACTTTGGACATGACTGCCATACATGGAAACATCGAATTTTGTCAGTAGATTAGTACCATTTAGATAATGGATACTAATACAAGAAGGAACTAGCACTCACAGATCCTCAATAAAACAAGGTTGTATTTAATGGCAGTGATGAAATAGACAAATGTATACAGCAACAAAATATGTGGGATGAAGGCACTTGACGCGTTTCGCATGTTCCCATACTTACTCATAAGTGTAATTGACAAAGGAAATAAACAAGCTATTTAAACATGTGAAAATGAATGAGTGAAAAGGTCAAACACAATCAATTATTTAAATAAGGTGGCTCGAAAAATTCCCAAAAATAAATAGTATTTTGATATTGCAGATGAATTATATCTTAATACATAGTGACAGCAATCAATAATTAATACAAAAATCCACATTAATAACAATATAAATAAAAATAATGTAGTGAATAAAAAAAAGTGAGTAATAACAGTGCAAAGTTGTTAAAAACATTATATAATTTTTTATTATATACTTTACAATTATAATTAATTCACAGGGTAGACATTATATAAAAGGGACCTATGTCTTGCTCTATGGCAGGAAATGTGTCTTATGGCAACTCAAAAGACAGAAATAAGGTTATAATATTTATTAAATTGAATTTTCAAAACAATATTAAAATCAATTTGTGCAATACTCATTATTGTATACTAAAACAAAACAGAAAGGCCTTGATGTAGCGGGTGAGCTTAATTAATGAAAAACAGGCTTCATGTAAATTAATATTTGCTCGTAAAACATTGTTTCTATAGGGTCATCTTATATTTAGGAATTTTCTATTTTTCCTAAATTAATTTTCAAAGTTTGGGGGATTTTATAATTGGGGTCTTATAATCAGGGTTGTCTAATATTTGAGCAAATACAGTATCTCAAAGAGTTACCAGTAACATGGTCTATCAATAAGCTATTTCCTGGATCTACATGTAAAAGAAAGGGCAAAAAAAGGCATAATAGTGTATTATGTAAAACTAAATCGTTGTGCACTTACAAACATAGATAAAATATGCACCTTGAGTGCAACAGCGGATTTTGCCAGAAGATTTATTCTCTCCCAATGGTACCAGTAGTAATCTGACTCCCACCTAAAGGGTGATATAAGGGTATTTGGATCCCAGATACGTCTCCAATTTTACCTTCAAGTGAGAAAGGCAACAATCAGTATATGGAAAAAACAGTATATACTTTCAATAAATATTGTATGTTTAAGTAAGTTGAGATAGGTTCAGCAGCAATTAAGCATGAAGATAAACATGGGTACTTTATATCAGCAACGCATTTCGCCCGTTGCAGTGGTCTTCCACCAGGTTACTTTTACAGTGATTATTTTTATTAAAATGGGTGATGTTGCTTAGACTGGAATTTATTGTAATAAGAATGTATTTAAAAAAAAACACTGGATATAAGATGCTTTATCTTGTGGGACCCTGTTTTAAATGATCTATTTTCCAGAAATGATTGTGAGTTTTGTGGATGAAGTTAATGTAATGTCCGAAGGGGTACAGTGAATACAGTTACAAATAAATAATCTGATAAGATACATAGAAAATATGTGATGCCTACAACACTGATTGGAGTCTACTACTTTATATTCAGCTTTGGGTCTATTTGATTTTTCAATTAATGTCTAAATAAGGTGATGGAAGTTTTGTTCTTCAACTTTCTGATTTATGTATCTTTACCATGTAATAAGTGCAATAATGAGAGTACTAAATCTAAATTCCTCTATTTTTATTGATGTGGCAACAGATTTTGTAGGTACCATAGAGTGGGGTGGATGTGGATGTATTTACCTAGCATTAAGTACCCAAAGAAAGAACAATTTATGTAACACAGCCTGTATATTGCATATCCCGATTGACTGAAGTGTCAGTAGCTTAATTATGTCTTAATTGAGTTCTGAAATATTCCTGTAGACTCATTCCAAGGATTATTAAATGGCTGAGGTTGCAAGGATTATGGAGTTTTTATTTGGCAGCAAGTGCAATGTTCCTAGAAATAAAGAATCTGGGATAAGTTCCTTAAGTTAGAAAACATAGAAACATAGAATGTTTCGGCAGATAAGAACCGTTCGGTCCATCTAGTCTGCCCAATTTTTTGAATACTTTTATTAGTCCTACGTTCCCGGTCTTATAGCTAGGATAGCCTTGTGTCTATCCCACGCATGCTTAAAATCTTTGACTGTGTTTACCGCTACCACTTCTGCTGGAAGGCTACTCCATACATCCACTACCCTCTCAGTAAAGTAATACTTCCTGATATTACTTTTAAATCGTTGCCCCTCTAATTTTAGACTATGTCCTCTAGTTGTGGTAGTTTTTCTTCTTTTAAATATACTCTCTTCCTTTACTGTGTTGATTCCCTTTATGTATTTAAATGTTTCTATCATATCCCCCCTGTTACGTCTTTCCTCCAAGCTATACAAAGTTGTTCTTGTTCGTTGTTGTGTTAGATTAAACCATCTAATTCCTTTTTATAGTATGCTGTAGATCTGCCAAGGGAGTACTAAATAGTAGTTGCCCTTGACTTTATCTTTAATGAAACATTTTTGGGGGGTGTTCTGGAGTTCTATCATTTTACCAGCAAAAATCTATTTTAACAGTTGCTAAAAAATATTAGCAAAATAAAGTAAAGATCGCATTAATAATGGTAATAAATCTATGTACATACATGGAACTGACATGTTCAGATCATTATCCACTTTCACACCCAAATAAACTAAAGACAAATACAATTTCATTTATTTATCTGTTTTTGTGAGACAATCCTATATCATACAAGGTATCAGCAGATAAAAACCCTTCGGCCCATCTAGTCTGTCCATATTTCAATAAGAATATCTGGGACACGCACTATTCCAGATCAAACTCATTAATATTTAAATCACATGATTTTGTTGAAGGACAACTGTTATGTTTAATTAGAAGGATGGATCAACTGTAGATGTTTGAAATATAAATGCTTGAGTGATGGAATACATACCTTATTGAGCCTTCCTTGGTTGCATAGCTCTTTCAGGGGACGGCCATATTGAGTCAGATGAAAGGAGAGCTGATCTATCTGACCCATGCATAATTCTAAACAAAATGGCCACCCCCTGATAAAGCTAATAAAAGCAATAAGGTACTTTATTTGTATTTTTTCGTTAAAACATTGCTATTTAAAATGTCTACACTGATGTAATCTTTCAATTAAACATACTTTGTTTTATTTTGCTGACATTTGTTTATTAAGGTAAAGATACTAATCTCTAGTTTATATCCAGTAAGTAATGTAGCACTAAAGAAATATCCTTGAACTACCAGACTAATGGTGCGTTGATCTGTACATTTTGACCTTCCTCAAACGTTTTTGCTGTGGTTGAAGGATATTGGGTCACGATGAAATTTATTGTTCATCACACAGTATTGATTAGCAGACGAATCATTACCAGTCTACAAAGAAATGTTGAGGTTTTGCTTCACGTTTTGTTTGATGTGGCCATTTGGAGGTGGGCAGCAGATTTGTCCTTGGTATTGACTTACTGCTCATAGTCTGTGTACACAAAGCCAGGATACTAAGAGTAGACTGATTTCATTAAAGTATTTATAAACATCCATTATGGGAGATCAGATTCAATCAATAAGCAGAGTGCTTTTACATGTGATCCATCACAAATGCATACAGCATTAAACACATTAACTACTATTATTTACAAGATTTATAATTTATATTGGGCTCAGTCATATGCTCATTTGGGAGGGTTGCTTGTTATTAATTATGTAGATTAAAGGAGCACTGAACTTTATTTTCACTTGTGCACAAGAGAAGCACATGTAGTGCATGTGCATGTATTGCCCCCAGCATGAGGATAGACTGGCATGTACTTTTGATAGTACCTTCCAGTTTGTCCTCTGACTGGTAGCTGCCATGCTTCTCTGGGAAGCTGGCAGCCTGGTCTGGTCGGCGACTGTCAGAGAGTGACACACATTCTCCAAGGAAGGAAGGGTTAAAAAAAAGTTTAGTTTTCCTTTAACATCTTCCCGACGCTAGGACATTCTATGCCATCCTAATTTCAGTGTACCTAAAAGACGCTTGGACGGCATAGAATGTCCAACGTTATACAGCTCATCCCTGCTCCCTGCAATGAGCTGTGCTCGGATCCCGCTGCAGGGACTTTCAGCGGGATTGTACCTGTCAGATGAGGCCACTTTGAGTGGCCCCAGTCTGACAGGGAAAATGTAGCCGATGCTCAAAGCAATCACCAGCTACATTTTACTTAATCGAGCTGGTCCTGAACTTCCAGGTTCAGGCATGACTCCATGATGTCAAGAGTCACGGAGGCCACACGTGATGTCTGGAGGAATCGTGATCTTTTGTCAGGGACCCACAGAGTCTATTAAGACCCTGATCAGGTCTCTGCCATTGTGTTCCTGGCTACCAATCACCTTGTAATCGGTGGCCAGGAACAAAACGTGACATTTTGGTGCCCAAGCACCATGCGTCACAAAGGGATTAATGAAACTAGAGCCCAAGCAATATTAAATTGATATAGACAGGCCGTGTTATGATGGGATTATGCCAAACATGGTGACTAACCAGTTGACTAATTATATCTCCCACCAACCTTTGCTTATCTGGGAATGTTTAATGTTGCAGGGTAGTCATCGGTGCAGTCACCATTTTCCCATCCCTAATGTCCCTATGTGTAAGCAACATCCAGCTCAACATGAATAGGACAATCCTCGTCAGTGTAGGGTTAGTGTCTCTCTAAGTACAGTGAGCCTGGCAAATTCAGCGCTGTCTGTTCTTGGTTTGAGACTCGATTCCGTCGTTTTCTCACCATCTGAATGATGTAATATCCTCTGAAGAGTTATTTCCTGTTTCAAGTGCTGGGAAGAGATGGTATCAAACTTGTAAGGGTAATTAACCAACAAGGTTAATGACTGTCTATAGGAGGTGTGGGGATCTGAATCAGGTCCCACAGGGCAGGAACTTTGCAGAGAAGTGGTTGTAACCGAATTAGGCAAAACAAACTATGACCGGAGTCAAGTGACAGACCGTGTATTTATTTTAAAATATCACAATGATGTGTAGAGGTGAACAAAATGGGATAATAAATTATACAGTGCTGACCTTACTAAGATGATGCACAAGTATATTATACATAGCCAATAACAGGCATTAGCATTAGCTATACAATATGTTGTCTTACCAAGGGATTTGGGTCTTTTTCATATTTAAAGGATGCTGTCACCTACACAAAGAACTGGATTTAAAAAAAAGCAGGAGAGAGTGGTTATACCTTACGATGAACATTTAAATCTATTAGCAACTGCTCTGGAATTGTTGCAGCTAAACAAATTCAGTTGGCTTCTTTCTGTCTACTTCTTATGTATGTGGTGCTGGCATAATCTATGCCACCTCTTAACTCACGGAGCAGTACAATATTAGATTCTTACTGTGACATGATGTTCGTAATTACTGTACTCACTCCTTTGTAAAAAGGAGATGTGGACAAGATTTATAAAAGACGTTGTGAGTACATATTTGTCACTTAAGCCTTTTGTATAATAAAGATTCCACTTATGTACGGTAGGTACTAAACTGTTTAGGAAATGGATAATACTGCTACTAATACACTAATACACTATTGTCTTGATAATTCATTAGAGAGCTAAGGAGCATCAGCTGTCCTATGTAAATATTGTGGTATGAGCAAACATAATAATTTACGTAGTACTTGGTACAGAGCATAAAAGGAAACTACATGCTACGAAGGAGAAACAAAGACAGACTTATACACAAGGTACAATAAGCTTACAATCCAGAGAGAGTAAGAGATAGGAGACCTATGAGAAGACTGAAGAGGTCAAAAGGGAAGGTGGTGGTAAAAATGTGGAACGCTTCGCGGATACACTAAAATTACCAATAACGCAATACTATAATGTTTATTCTGGGACAGTCATTCTTTCTCAGTCTCGCTGTGTGAACTTAAATTCCTGTTATGACCAATCAACCCCTTCCTCTCATGGGGAGTTTTATGGAAATCCGACATTATCATGAATACAATTCTTATTGTGAATATTTTTCTTAGGTTTTATGACATTTAATGCGAACAAAGTAATTTGTACTGCTGCATTGTATTTGGTGTTTTGATAAACAATTAAAACATTTGGGAAGAAAGGTAAATCTACTAAACAAAAGGAACATTACTGAAATACTATTATAGTACAGTATTACAGTACTCAAAAACTTTACAAGAAAATCGACAAGAATATTTTTACAGGGGCTGATAATAATTGTTTATGTCATCTTATTTATTGATGTTTTTAATGCAGTTATATATGTGCCCTCCTCTGCCGGTGACAAATGTAATTATTTGCATTGCAGGTAGACATGGCACTTACTGATTTTGAGACCAGCTCAACCTCCAAACTCAACATTTCTGACCCCCCAGCTGAACTTTCTCTAATTCCCAAATTGACCTGTTCGACCTCCTCAACACTTCTTGTCCTCCTTCCATATTGAATGTCTTCACCACATCTCAGTCTCAGAAAAATGTTTAATGAATGAAGTTAAGATGGGGCAGGTGTAGAGGGTCAGGTGTGGTTGATGGGTGGTGGCTGAGATGAGCTCAATCACCTCAGTTGAATTTCAGGGGTTCAGTCTCGGATAGATGTGTTTTTCCTTCACCTATTCAGCCCCTTAGACTGGCCCAACACACTGTGCAATTTCATTCTTACCATACTTTTTATGTAGACAATATCACCAGGAAGATTAGTATATAACCAAGAAGGATACCTGGATATTTGTCTAATTTTCAAGAACGTGGTAGCAGCAATCATTAAGAACATCATTTTGTTTCAGGACCATGAGTAAAATCCTGTTTTTGACCAAATGTCATCCCACTCGGTTACCATGCTAAAGGATTTACAACACTATGCTTCTCTCAAGTATTATCTTAATACATTCTTTAATATCATCATTACGATTAGCAGCATGTGTCTCGTATGCTACTAAACATCCGGTTTTAGTAATATTCAGCTTTATCAATGTCATTTGATATCAACCAATTGGAGAAGTGCCGTAGACCGTATAGTCTAGTGTAGACCGTATAGTGTTTCATTGTATCTTAATTCACATATACACCTGTCTAAATTTCTGTTTTTATGTTCAACTAAATTTCAGTGCACTTTAACTGATTACTCTTTCTGTCTCTTTTCTGTCCTTTTACCATTCTGGGAATATAGAGTAAAGATGCTGGTATCAGGACTTTGGTTATGTTGGATGAACAAGGAGGTAAGATCAGTTACCTTCAAAAAATGACATTTTCTAATGTTTATTTTATGCAAAAAAACAAATGACCTTATATATGGCATTAACTTGCAGTATTTCATGTTTACAAGTAATTTTACTATGGTCAAATAAATGGAAATAAATCCAGTACCTGTATATTGTGTTCGAGGATCGGTACAATCATTTTTATTTTTGAAAAACTGAATACCTTGTTGCAGATTGCTGTAATCTCTCTATTTTCCGTGTAACCTAATGGGATACCCATACTGGCTACACAATATGTAGATATATCAGAGTCTGACTGCTCTCTGAAGCCAAATGAGTCTTGTTTCCTAACATTCCTATTACTGGAACCTATTATATATAAAAATATATTTCTTGTGTCTCTGGCATGCAAGATAACAGGTTGGCTCCCAAATATGCCTACCTGGCTTCCAAATTCCACATGGAAAAAGGATCAATTTCCCATTATTTATTAAATAACTCCTACCATTGGGAATTTTCGGCACAGAAGCTTTTAGAATCGCCCTGAAGGGCCACTGTTGCCAAGCACTACATTAGTGGGCCTGATTATATGTCGTGTAGAAAGAGTGAGTATCCTTTTAAGAAAATGTATTCCCACTATCAATAATTGATGTTTTTTTTACAACGTTGGTAGGTGGGGATTAGTGCATTGTTTCCTTTGGGTTGGCTTTAAAGGAATTATTTTCTTAAAGAACAGAAAAGAGGTTGGTTGTGGTATAAAAAAAAGTTCACAATTATCATGTACAAAGCTTTACCTCTCAGTGTACTATAAACTGAATCGTTTTGTTTTTCTATTTTCATAAAAAATGAATGCAATAAAAATTATTTTTAAAAAAATCACAGGTTCTACACATAGAAAGTGTTTTCATGGCTACAATCTGACATCTATGCAATGGATTATTCTTTTTTTAGAATTTTACTCATTTTAAAACACCTTTTTAGAGAAGCTGATCCTTAAATCAAAGATAAAGTTATTCCTCTACGAAAAGAGGCGTTATAATATGTAAAACCCTCTAAAACTAGCAAATACATTGCCATGACCAATGACCAATGACCAAGACTCACCAAGGAAATGTCCTTTTTAACAAGAACATATCTTGTTTTACTGCTGAAAATTTGTTGCAGAACATGGATTCCCTTATTATTTTTATTTTAAAATGATGTTAATGGATGATGTACTAGAATATGATAAGTGATGGTGAAAGGGATTCCAATGTTACAACTTTTTAAAGGGTCATAGTTAAAATGCTAGACCCCTCATTGCATACCTGACCTGGCAGTGGAATGCGGTACTCACCGGGGGAAGGATGGCAATTGTTGGCCTGGGGGCAAAAACAATTGCCCTTGGTTCCGCTTCAGCAGCCCACCTGATAGAGAGATAGACACGTGTCTATATAAAAGACAGATTTGCAGACTGATATGGTACAGAGATTGAGAGACAGACAAGACAAATGAATAGAAAGATGGAAAGTGTTACAGATTGGGACATTTAAGTGGTACTCAGTCTGCTGTGTCTAGCACAAACGAAAAAAGGACAAATTTTCACCTAAATTGTCTTGCAGTGTCTAGGAAAATATTCTAGTAAAGTAAAAAACCTTAGTTGTCTATCCCTTCAATGAATGTTCTCCTATTGTCATATTTTAGTACATCCCCCTGAATATATCACAAGTCCATTGCATCTTTTTAAAAGGTTATCCTGAATAATGATGCTTTATGTCCTAGATAGTAACCAAAGGCAATGTGTGTTTTATAATAGTCAGTTGTTATATAAAATGCAAGTATCTCTTCTATTTAAAGATATTTTGTAACATTAACACATTTTGGTGATATGAATGGGGTTTAACTCTTCTAAAATTTGCAGCATTCACCCTTCTGTTAGGAGGATCTAAGAAGTATAACATAGTAGTGAATTCACCCACATATTTTTGGTAACAATTTTTTGAGAGGCAAAACAGCCTTAAAATTGGAAAACATTGTGCCTTTTTATAATCTCTCTTCTGCAGTCTCCTAAAGTGTCACAATCTCTAATCCTATCTCGGAAGCATATTAAATGGACCTCAATATGTTGCCATTTATGACACGAGCTTGTGGTACCATATGCTAATTGACAAATTTGCATACGGTGCCAATATTTGCCATTTCACAGATTAAGGCCATAGCCAACAGATTTGAACATTCCTTTGTTATTCTGTGATCAATAGATCATTTTATGCTCTACAGAAACACATTTGTTTATGTAATAGCTTCTCCATTAAAGGTAGCTTTTAGATTGAAACCTTCGTTTTTTTTCTTCATATGGCCATCATTAATCAAGAGTATGGTCTACAAGAGCAATATAACATCAGAAATGTTCAGTTCTTCCAATATATTGAATGTTACATGAATGTGTAAAAATGTTCCAAAATGTCATTTTATATGAGAAATGCTTGCCTATGACTTAGTAAAATGAACGTTAAATTAAGCTCTGTGTCTTGGAATCAATCTGCTAATATGACGCTAACATAAAAATTAATTTTCCTTTCCACCCCTTTGCCCACAGCATCGTTTTCTATTAATAGAAATTTAACCTAAAATAAATGATTTTTTTTCTCAGGCTTTTTAACGCTCAAGCTTTAGTTACCAGCTTTCTTGTGCCTTTGATCCAGTCTGCTAGTCTAAACTTCTTCTGACGCAAGGAATATGGATTGGAGCATTAAAACCCTCACATTTCTTCATTAATCCATTGCTCTGGAGTTGTAGAGACTAATTTGCTAGCAGCTGTTACCTGATGATAGGCATCATACAAATCCTTGCACTGTTACAGTAAGCGAAGGGCAAAGCCAACCTGCACTTCTTCTTATTGATGAGCAACTATTCTTATGATCCGTGTCAGTGTTGTGAATACATTATTATTGGCATAAACCCCAGCCTGCAGGAGGATAATGAGTATTGTAGATACTCCAATCTTTTTGGCCCGATTAACCCCAGTAAGAAAGCATTCTGTACTAGACAGAGAGCTGCCATTAATTCATTTACTTTTGTGCAGTTTCTGATCGCTGACCATGATTATAATCCTAGCTGTATTTTGATTTGCTAAAAGTGCAAGCAAATCAAAATGCAACTTTTATATCAAATATGTCAGGGTTTTTTGCTCTGTTTTTCTCTACCAATCTAACTCCCTACAAAGAAGTAGACTTTGAAACCACAAGGGTTATAGCAGGAAAGCCCAAAACTTTTTAAAACACATTTTTATGTATCTCAACGTGCTATTTTATATTAAAGACTTTAATGTTGAAGCATTACCTTCTTTTGAAGGCCTTGTGTGTGAATCTAAAACTAGGGTCAGTTTTGGACAGACGAATGAGTTGATTATTGCATGTTTACCCATATTATCCCCTTCTCTGGTACATTCATAGGATATATTGACCAATGATTATTCTCATTCTCTTGCATGGGCGTAGGAAGCGGGGGGGATGGGGGGGACGGATCCCCCCCAGGAAAAAATGTGGGGGGGACAGGTAGGGTGAAATCCCCCCCAGCAACGCGGGGCAAACGGGGCCCCCAGCCCCTGCTTGCCGCGTTCACAGCGCATTGCGCTTGTGAACGCTTTTTTCCAGCAAGCCACATCCGATGGATGCGACGGCTGGAAAAAAAAAAAACTGATGCCGGATGTGACGTCGCGTCACATCCGGTGACTGTTTCCCTCCTCCGTGCAAGAGGGAAGACTGCACGGAGGAGACATCCGGCGGGCGACACGGAGCAGATTCATGTAAGTACTAGGGAAGAGGGGGGGTTTAACTGGCACTATATTACTGGGTTCTGACTGGCACTATATTACTGGGTTCTGGCTGGCACTATATTACTGGGTTCTGGCTGGCACTATATTACTGGGTTCTGGCTGGCACTATATTACTGGGCTCTGGCTGGCACTATATTACTGGGTTCTGGCTGGCACTATATTACTGGGTTCTGGCTGGCACTATATTACTGGGTTCTGACTGGCACTATATTACTGGGTATCTGACTGGCACTATATTACTGGGTTCTGACTGGCACTATATTACTGGGTTCTGGCTGGCACTATATTACTGGGCTCTGGCTGGCACTATATTACTGGGTTCTGGCTGGCACTATATTACTGGGTTCTGACTGGCACTATATTACTGGGTTCTGGCTGGCACTATATTACTGGGTTATGACTGGCACTATATTACTGGGTTCTGGCTGGCACTATATTACTGGGTTCTGACTGGCACTATATTACTGGGCTCTGGCTGGCACTATATTACTGGGTTCTGGCTGGAACTATATTACTGGGTTCTGGCTGGCACTATATTACTGGGCTCTGGCTGGCACTATATTACTGGGTTCTGGCTGGCACTATATTACTGGGCTCTGGCTGGCACTATATTACTGGGTTCTGGCTGGCACTATATTACTGGGCTCTGGCTGGCACTATATTACTGGGTTCTGGCTGGCACTATATTACTGGGTTCTGGCTGGCACTATATTACTGGGCTCTGGCTGGCACTATATTACTGGGTTCTGGCTGGCACTATATTACTGGGTTCTGACTGGCACTATATTACTGGGTTCTGGCTGGCACTATATTACTGGGTTCTGGCTGGCACTATATTACTGGGTTCTGACTGGCACTATATTACTGGGTTCTGGCTGGCACTATATTACTGGACTCTGGCTGGCACAATATTACTGGGTTCTGGCTGGCACTATATTACTGGGTTCTGACTGGAACTATATTACTGGGCTCTGGCTGGCACAATATTACTGGGCATCTGGCTGGCACAATATTACTGGGCATCTGGCTGGCACAATATTACAGGCATCTGACTGGCACAATATTACAGGCATCTGGCTGGCACAATATTACAGGCATCTGACTGGCATAATATTACAGGCATCTGACTGGCACACTATTACAGGCATCTGACTGGCATAATATTACAGGCATCTGACTGGCATAATATTACAGGCATCTGACTGGCACAATATTACAGGCATCTGACTGGCACAATATTCCTGGGCTCTGACTGGTACAATATTCTTGGTATCTGACTGGCACAATATTCTTGGTATCTGACTGGCACAATATTCCTGGGCTCTGACTGGCACAATATTCCTGGGCTCTGACTGGCACAATATTACTGGGCTCTGAATGGCACTATTACTGGCATCTGACTGGCACAATATTACTGGGCTCTGAATGGTAAAATATTACTGGGCTCTGACTGGCACAATAATACTGCGCTCTGAATGGCACAATATTACTGGCATCTGAATGGCACAACAATTATGGCATATGTGTGTGTGTGGGGGGGGGGGGTTAACATCGCGATGGATGGCGGGATTGCATGCAGGGGAGGGGGCAGGGTCCAGGGGGCCCAAGCAAATGCTTGCCCAGGGTCCAATCACTATTAAAGACGGCCCTGAGCATACTTGCCAACCCGGGACAATCCCGCAACGTTTTCGATCCTGGGACTGTCCCGGGAGAATCAGCTCTGCAGCGATCACGGAGGTCTTCTGATCACATGACTTCATCGCACGACGTCATGTGATCATGCTCACGGCTTGTGCGCGTCCTCCACAAGTCACACAGCCCCACACTGGGAGGAACGAGGTAGGAACAGTGACTGTGTCACTGCCAATAATGTACCGTTTTTCTTTTTATCATGGCAGCTTCGGAACGTGATTGATTATTGCAGCTCTTACGGGCATTTAAAAAATGTCTCTTAGAGCTGCAATAATCAATGACTTCCGAAGCTGCCATAATAACATGTCTCTTAAATCTGCCAATGACTTCTACTAATGATGAGATGATCAAAAAATGAGGGCAAAAAAAAACCCTGGCAAATGAATGTGGGCAAAAAAAAAAAACCCTGGTAAATGAATGTGGGCAAAAAAAAAAAACCCTGGCAAATGAATGTGGGCAAAAAAAAAAACCCTGGCAAATGAATGTGGGCAAAAAAAAACCCTGGCAAATGAATGTGGGCAAAAAAAACCCTGACAAATGAATTTGGGCAAAAAAAACACTGGCAAATGAATGTGGGCAAAATAAAACTGACAAATGAATGGGCAAAATAATGTAATTAATAAGTAATGATTGTAAGAGGTACAGACAAACCTGGAACGGAAATGCCCACCTTCCCTGCAATGAGATATAGCTTTGATCCCTGCTATTGATCTACATTCTTTTTAAATGTATTTTTTAAGATAAAAAAAACTGCTCACTTGAATGTGTGTATGTATGAGTGTATGTGACAGACTGTGTGTATGTATGAGTATATGTGATAGACTGTATGTATGAGTGTGTGTGTGTGACAGACTGTATGAGGGAGTGTGACAGACTGTATGAGTGTGTGTGACTGACTGTGTGAGTTTGTGTGTCTGTGACTGACTGTATGAGTTTGTGTGTATATATGACTGACTATGAGTGTGTGTGTCTGTGACAGACTGTATGTATGAGTGTATGTGAAAGACCATGTATGAGTGTGTGTGTCTATGTGACTGACTCTGAGTGTATGTGTCTATGTTACAGACTGTATGTATGAGTGTGTGTGTGTCTGACAGACTGCATGTATGTATGAGTGTGTGTCTGCGACAGACTCTATGTATGTATGTATGTATGAGTGTGTCTGTGAACGACTGTATGTATGAGTGTGTGTGTCTGACAGATTGTATGTATGTGTGAGTGTGTGCCTGACAGACTGTATGTATGTATGAGTGTGTTTCTATGTGACAGTATGTATATGTGTGACAGGCTGTATGTATGAGTATATGTGTCTATGTGACTGACTGTATATGACTGCATGTGATTGTGTGTATGTGCTGTTGTCTGGCTCCTAGATTTTTTTCCTGGCTCCTAAAACTTAGTTAAGGTTGTCAAGCCCTGGTATAAATTTTACTAGTTATATACATATATTTGGGGTCCACCTTAAGCTTTTGGAAATATTTAATATTTTACAGTTTATTTTCTGGTCAGAAATGTAATGTTTGTTTGCTGAGAGGGTAGTGGATGCATGGAATAGTCTTCCAGTAGAAGTGGTAGAGGTTAATACAGTGAAGGAGTTTAAGCATGCATGGGATAGGTATAAGGCTATCCTAGATATAAGATAAGGTCAGGGACTAATGAAAGGATTACATTACTGAGAGGGTAGTGGATGCATGGAATAGTCTTCCAGTAGAAGTGGTAGAGGTTAATGCAGTGAAGGAGTTTAAGCATGCATGGGATAGGTATAAGGCTATCCTAGATATAAGATAAGGCCAGGGACCAATGAAAGTATTACTATACTGAGAGGGTAGTGGATGCATGGAATAGCCTTCCAGTAGAAGTGGTAGAGGTTAATACAGTGAAGGAGTTTAAGCATGCATGGGATAGGTATAAGGCTATCCTAGATATAA
The DNA here is from genome assembly GCA_036172795.1 of Pelodytes ibericus. NCBI lineage: Eukaryota > Metazoa > Chordata > Amphibia > Anura > Pelodytidae > Pelodytes > Pelodytes ibericus. The sequence continues at coordinate 40,799,964 of CM069862.1, forward strand.
GATAAGGTCAGGGACTAATGAAAGTATTACTTTACTGAGAGGGTAGTGGATACATGGAATGGCATTCCAGCAGAAGTGGTAGGTTCATGCTGATGTATGTTTTATGGTGTACACACAGCTCGCTGACTATATTTCATGTAACAGTGATAAAATGCACCTGCCTGATGTAGATGTTGTGCTGTGAATGTATCTGTTGTATACCAAGGATCCTGGTAATGTTGGTGGGAACTTGGTGATATAATATACACTGTGACAAGCTTTATTTTTACTGCTGCTATACCCGGCGAGCAAAAATGCTGTCCCCCCCAGATTTGTGGGGGTTCCTACACCCATGTTCTCTTGCCTCAACATATATAACCCAAATTTGAATCTATCTATGATAATTCTGCATATAGTGAAGTTTTCAGTACATTCTATTATTATTTATTAATTCCTGAGATAGTGCTTCATCTATAAATCTGTGTCTAGTGACACTTCAGAGTTATAGATCTCTAGTTAACTATGATACAGGAAATGAATATAAAGCATTGTATTGATGAAAGAGGGAGTTGCAAGGAATTGTAGGAAACTGAAAAGGGAATTTTAAAGTTAAGGCAAAGTAGTTAAGTGGGAAAATGCTTCCATTTAGCTGAATGGGAGAATATGTCACACTCGGCTACAGTGGCCTTCTCCATTCCCTGCAATACCCTCTTTAATGAATAAAACCCATAGTGTCGCTACATGATACCTGCATACAAACAGTGATACTATGCTGACATAAATAAAGCAATGAAAGTGGTCCTGATGCATTCCCTTTTACTAACAGAACTGGAGGATATGTGCCTTTATCTATCCCTGTGTTGATAATAAAATGGAGGGTGTGAAGGCCTTTATTTCACAGGTAATATCCTGCACTGCAGTGGACAGTGAATAATGTGAATATTAATATGAATGATAGCAAGTTACCTGACATTACTATTGTACTAATGATAAGGTTACAGTATCATTTAAGTAACCTGCAGTATCCTATATACTGTGTAGTATATAATGATAATGGGCAAAACAGCTGACTTTTAAAGATTTCAGTCACAATGAGGTCTATTCCCTAAAATAGGGGTGGGGAACCAGTGGCCCTCCAGCTGCTGATGAGCTGCATCTGCCATAATGCTCTTTCAGCTAAGAGGCTGGCAGAGAAGTATGGGAAATGTAGTTCTGCAACATCTGGAGGGCCGCATGTTTCCCACCCCTGAAAAGTGAACCGTGGTGAGGCATTAATAGCTCAGGTAGAAAGTTGGCAAATTGGAGAATGTCTAGCTACTGATGGTTTGCAGTGCGTCTGTCATGTCAGCCATAGTGCATGTTTTAGTGTATAGCCATGACATCATCAAAAACATTTTAACAGACGCAGCTGTTTTCAAATCATTAACAGGCTAAACGTATGAAGGATCCACTCAAATGCTTGGAAAAATGTTAACACAAAATATTCCTGCTGTTTCTGTAATATCCAATGCTTGTACATCTGTACTCTAACTAACATTCTACACACTTTTTATCCAATGCTTGTACATCTGTACTCTAACTAACATTCTACACACTTTTTATCCAATGCTTGTACATCTGTACTCTAACTAACATTCTACACACTTTTTATCCAATGCTTGTACATCTGTACTCTAACTGGTGTTCTAAACACATTTTATCCAATGCTTGTACATCTGTGCCCTAACTGGTGTTCTAAACACATTTTATCCAATGCTTGTACATATGTGCCCTAACTGGTATTCTAAACACATTTTATCCAATGCTTGTACATCTGTACTCTAACTGGTGTTCTAAACACATTTTATCCAATGCTTGTACATCTGTCCCCTAACTGGTGTTCTAAACACATTTTATCCAATGCTTGTACATCTGTGCCCTAACTGGTGTTCTAAACACATTTTATCCAATGCTTGTACATCTGTGCCCTAACTGGTGTTCTAAACACATTTTATCCAATGCTTGTACAGCTGCACCCTGCCTGGTGTTCTAAACACATTTTATTTCAGGATCTCTGGACCAACGACTTCCTTCAATGGTTTTTAGGGGAATGTTTTACGTCACATCTGTTTTTTGTTGCTTGTTCTCACAACAAAGCTTTCACACACTACTCAGGGCTTTATGGCTTTTACAAAAGGACCACAAATTGATAATTATTTATAAATAAGGCACACATGGAGATAGTCTCTAACACTGGCGCTATCTTTGTGTGTGCCCATGTATAATACAAACAAGTCTTGGGAGTCAGTACGCCCGGCACTGCTCCCACAATTCTGGATATGGATATCAAAGGCAATTGGGCCTTTTACTTCTTAACACTTAAGTTGTTCTTATTCCTTTTAAGCATCATGGAGATATTTTAGACTCTAATAGCAACAGTTAAATAATTAATTGCATTTGCCTTTTCCATTGTACATAGGGCATGTTAGGCGGTACAAGTATATTTGGATGTGGGGAGACCAACCCATGTGGTAAAAATATTCCTTTAGTCCAATAAAGAATCAAAGTACAATCAACATAAAGAGGACAAAAAAAACAATGCCTTATGAGTTTTGAAGCCCACATTTGCTATGATCTTGGTTTCTAGACATCAAAGTTTAGCTAAATGTCGCTTGTAATCTTCCAGTAGGAACTATTTAATCTATGAGCATAGCTACAGCTAAAAGCTGAGATCAACCAGATATACCTCACTTGGATCTATTTAGTAAAAGGTGAGAGTAGCACTGTTATGGGACAAACCTAGTGAGTTCCTCCTACCAGAAGAACAGTGTCAGCCCTGCACAATGCATTGTTAAGAAAGTGAGAGTTTCATTGTACATTATCCATGACCAGCTGAGTTCTTCTAGCAGAAGACTTTTACCCAAGTGTGACTCTGCACAGCACCACAATGTATATCTGAAGAAGTGAGATGAAATGTGTAGGTCACCCTTTAGTGAATAGATCCCTTTGTATTTAGGAACTAACATGTGGAGCCATTTTTAATCAGAAATCTGTGTTACAGGGGAAATCTAGCAATAGATAAATAACTAGTTTTATAATATCAAAAACACATATATTGAAATAAATGCTCAAAACAAATATACATACCTTCTGATAATATCTCCTACATATGTGTGTATATATATATATATATATATATATATATATATATATATATATCATAATATAGTGTTCCATAATACCTTTTACATCAATTTTGCTTTCAAAATACAATCACAATTTAATTGTCAATTAATTATTAATATTTGTTGGTGTTTGGTGATATTTCCCAGCAGATCTTCACCTTAGAAATGACTATGCATCCTTTAAAGGACCAGACTTATTCTAACTAGCCCAATGCTCACATGCCCTGATCTCCCAGATTTTGCTTAAATACATGTACTTGTCCACATATATAAAGGGAAATAATGGGGCTATACAGAGCCCTTTCTCACTGAAGGTCTTTTTCCAGCTGTCGGCTTCTTTCTTTCAGTAATTCAGGACACAATATCTATATATTGCTCCACAAGAATAAAACACGTCAGTATAACAAAGGTGACTAATATCTTCAGACAGCAAACTAGTGTTTTGCATTGTTTGGCATTTTAATGCTAATGCGGAAACTCAAGTTTCTTGACTTTAAATGCCAATAAGTGAACCTTGCTCAGTTGTTTTCTTTTCAACAGAATGCCTTAAATAGCTCAAATACCAAACAAAGGGCACCCCTCCATCTGGAAGCATAATTATATTACAAAGCATAATGGCCTCTGCATTTGCACATCAATATGATCCTGTGTACATGGCACACCACTAAATGATCCTATTTTTACTGAATTCACATAGTATGTGTTGCATTATGCTAACAAACTCGCTGACAGCTTGCAAGACAATACTTCATTCGACAAAACATGTTTTTCAATAAAGCTTTTGGACCAGCAAGTAGACATTAATTTGGAGAAATGCTATACACTGCTACAAATTGCACAACTGTGGACGGGGGCTATTTCTTATTGATTACATTGTAGATTACATTACATTAACATTTATTTATATGGCGCCAGCAATTTATCCATATAAATAAATGTTAATATAATGTAATCTACAATGTAATCAATATTTGGTATAGCACTTAAGAGACAAAGTCAATTATATGGACAGGGAGACCTCTACATAAGGAATAGTTCTAGTTGCAAACCTATCACATTAGATTGAAGCAAAATATGCTATTGAATGGCCACTAAAAGTATAATATCTATTCAAAATAATATTTACATTTTTTTTATCATTTAATTGTAAACAAGGGATGACAAGTTCCAATAAGCCAACCCATGACAACCCAGGGACCAATCTTAAGAATGCTTATATGCACAATGCATACTGGGTAAAGAACAATGACTAAAGAAAGAAAGTATATAATATATTAAATTATCAATAAGCACAATTCACACAGCCTATTTTTCAGCAAAATAGAGAGTCATGGAAGGCCAGAATATTCATTTAAATGGTTATACGTAATAATATAGTGTGTGAATATATATATATATATATATATATATATATATATATATATATATATATATATATATATATATATATATATATAAATAAACACTATATGGACAAAATTATTAGGACACCTGACCATTACACCAATAGGGACTTTTATGATATTGCATTCTAAATACATAGACATTAATATGTTGGTCCCCCCTTTGCAGCTATAACAGTTTCCATTTTTCTGGGAAGGCTTTCCACAGGATTTGAGTGTTTCTGTGGGGGGTTTTGCCCATTTATCCAGTAGAGTATTTCTGAGGACAGGCACTGATATTGGACAAGAATGCCTGGCTTGGCCTCTCCATTCCAGTTCATCACAAAGGTGTTCGATGGGGGTTGAGGTCAGGGTTCTGTGCGGGTCAGTCAAGTTCTTCCACACCAAACTCATCCAACCATGTATTTATGGGCCTTGCTTTGAGGCACAGTCATGTTGGAATTGAAAAGGCCTTCCACAAACTGTTCCCACAAAGTTGGAATCATTGCCCTGTCCAAAATGTCTTGGTATGCTGAGAATTAAGATACCCATCACTGGGAGTAAGGGATCTAGCCCAACCCCTGAAAACAGCCCCATACCATTATCCCTTGTATACCAGACTTTACAGTTAAAGCATTACAGTCAGGAAGTTAATGTTCTCCTGGCATCTGCCAAACCACTGTTTGGCAGGTGAATATGAAAGACTCCACAGAACATGCTTGGCATTGTACTTGGTAATGTGAGGCTTGCATGCAGCTGCTTGGCCATGGAAAGCCATTCCTTGAAGCTCCTGCAGCATAGTTTTTGTCCTGATATTAATGCCAGTGTATGTTTGGAACACTTCAGCAGAGCATTGGCAACTTTTAAGCACCATGCACCTCAGCACTCAGTGACTCAGCTCTGTGACTTTACGTGACTTTCCAATAATACCACTTACAGCTGACTGTGGAATATCTAGCAGGGATAAAATGAACTGACATATTTAATGCAAAGATGGCATCCTATCACAAAACCAAGCTTGAGCCCATTTTTTTCATAAATGTTTGTAAATGCAGACTGCATGGCTAGTTGCTTGATTTTATACACCTGTGGCAATGGATCTGCAATTTTCTTTCATTTATTTATGTATATAATATTTATCACAACTTAGTCCTGCCAAATATATACCTCTCTACACCTTCAAATATACACCGTTCACAAAATGAAGACCACTTTACAGGTCTTAAAATGCTGCAAAAAATCCGTACTGTTATGGTGTACCAGTGACACCCAGGAGGAGGGACCCTTGTTGCAAGATCACCTCTTGGGAAGTACTTTGTAGTGTTCACCCTGACATTATATGTACCCGAAGGTTGAGTCCAGGGTAATGTTTTGCCAGGGACTTGTGCGGCACAAGTACAACCTAGAGGTAACCAGGAATGGGTTGCTGGACCAGGAAAGCAGCACAGGAGACAAGACAGACTGGAACAGGTTGATGATATAAATAGGCTGAGATCAAGCGGAGTCGAGGAACAAGCCAGGGGGTCGAGGCAGGCGGAAGATAAGCAAAGTCAAAAACAAGCTGAGGATTCGAGGCAGGCTGAGATCAAACGAAGTCAAGGTACTATCCGGGGTCGATGCAGGCGGAGATCAAAACAGAGTAAAAAAACAAGCTGAGGGTCAATATCAGAAGTCAGACGAAATATAACAATTGCCCAAAAATAGAGAGAACTCTTTGCACAGGCAACTAGAAAACGATTGAACAGGTGAATAAATATAGGAAGTAATTAGCATAGACCAATGGAGAAGGAGATAGGTGTGTCAGGAGGGAGGAACAGTAAAAAACAAAAAGAATACAGAACACTAAAATATATATGCATATATATTACAATAGAAGAGGTTCCCAAGTGATAGAAAGAAAGTAAGACCGAAAATAAAACAAACATTAATGCATCAATTTGAAGTCTGTATAGAGAGCAAACAGACTCCAAAAACATGTCCGCCGTAGATGAAAAACATCTCCAGAAGTCACTAGGGACTTCCTGACTCCAAAAACATGGCTGCCGTAACAACACGAGAGCTAGGAGGAGGTGACAAGCGATGTGAGGGGATCAGGTGAGTGACACATACTTATGAACAATTTGACGTTTCAGTTTCCAAAAGGACATTTTGAATTTAAGACCTGAGAAGTGCTCTTCAATTTGTGGACTGTTTATATATAAATAATTTTGAAAAGTCCAACCTGAGTGCCTCCATAAAAATACACAATCCAATTAAAGTTCTGGAAAAAAACCAAACAGAATATTAGTAACAATATAACATACATTGCCCATTGGCTTTTACTTTGGAGTTTATTGTGTAACATACTCTCTGTTAAATGAGCAGTGAGAGGTTATTAATATCTGAGTGCTAAGTAACTATTTTTTTCAATATGAATACGACACATTATAATGGGAATGATGTAAAATACTATAATGGGGCTGTGAACTTGACTGTTTATATGCAGCTAAAATTATCCATCAACTGTCTTTTGTAGTTATAATGCTGCCTGAGGTGCACTCAAATATGAATAATACATGTATGTAAAACACAAATTACCTCTTACCATGAGAAATATGCTAACCTTATCTAACCCTATAACCAGAGTCCGTTAAAGCCAAAACCAAACCAAAACTAAAACACTGATGTTTTCTGTGAGATGAAAGAACATTAGGTAGCACTTGTATCTGCTGTGGCATGAGGTGGTCAAGACATTTAAAATGACATATTGAATGGAAAGTTATTTTATTTTCCATGTCTTTCGTCGTCCATTCGCTTCTTTACTATTGAATCTCTAGATTCTGTTGGCCTAAGATAACCAAAGTTGTGTTAAATGCCTCAAAATCATCACTGCAAGGATGAACTAAAATTACCTCAGGATAATCTCATTAGTTTAGCTGGGAACCTCAGAGCCTAACAGAACGACAAAGGTTAATGGAAATGTATGTAGATTTGGCCAACTTATGTGCAGTGAGTTTTTTCTCATTTTAGTTCCAGTTGGGTCTTTTCACTAAAGTTCAAGTGTAGAAGTGGAGATGAGATCTCTACCAACCCGGCTGGACTTCATCTTCATTTTTCCCCCCATTGCAAATAATGGAACTCTTATTCTTAGAATAGGCAAGTTGAATGGTGTGGTTTTTGAGACTGAATCCAACTCATTCTACAGTAAAGCACTTCACTTTTAGTGAATACTAATTTCCATGAATTCTGTGGGAAGTCCAGGATGAGATGGGAGGTTGAGTTGGACTTTGGCAGGTGGGGTGAAGTTGACTTGGAAATGGAGGTCAAAATTTCAAACTCAACTGTTAGCTACTCTGAGTCACTAGACCTCTTAGTCCCCTATGAACTGGAGGCTGCTCTGTGTGCTCTGTCCTAAACTACAGATAAACCCACTTTTGATAAGCACCTAATCCCACTGAGATTTTGGACTTTACACCCTAATATTTAAACTAGTTGTTTATTTCCCTCTTGCTATACAATGAGTTTTCCAAATATTATGGGATTTGTTCACCAGATTCTAAGTTAGAATTTATTTTTGTTGTTGTTGAAACTGCACTATCAGAAACGAAAAACACATTTAACAACTAACACTATGTCGTCTGTAGGACCAAATTTTGCTCATAACATTATTGGCAATTGTCATAGTCCCTGTAACTATGGTATATAGTTAGCCCCCTTCTGTATCCACTTGACCACTGATCTGGTCTCTGGAATATTAATTAATGAGCACTATTGTAAAGTGGTATTTAAATTACTATCTGCCCTACTAGAACAGTGTTAATGGAAATAGCATTGACTCTGCCATAGAAAGTCATGCAGTTTATTTTTATATTGGAGGGGAAGTTCATGGTTTTCATCCACCTTCATAGCCATGGGGGGTTTATACTTGATGTTTGCCCTGGAATGTACTAGTATGACCAAACCTCAACAAATTCTCGCTATCCATATACTTTCCCGCAGTTAAAATTTGCTTGGCCCGCAGCTGGAGAAATCCTGACCCTCCAGGGTGGAAGGAGATAAAAGCCCAAACCAGATTCCAAAAACAAATGGAAAAGCCCCTATCTAAATCAGAGGCAAGTTTCCAGGACATTTGGACCCCAATGAATAGTTATCTTGATTAACCTTTCTCCCCCTCATGGGACTTCCCCGCCCCTTCTCCCCAAGACCCATGGTCAGACCCCGGGCCACCGAGATAGCGAGGACAACGAGCTTTGAATGATAGATGATAGTAAGTGTGTATTAGTAGGTATGGTGAGATAGACTACGTCTTTTGGTTGGATGTAAGTGAGACTGGCAGGAACTCCTTAAGCTCTACTTCTGTTCCCCGTCCTCCCCTCTTCTTGAATCGGTTGACAGACTGTGTAAAATATTTAAAAAGAGTGGGATGAAATTAGTAATACTATCAAAGTGCCTAATGTGATGTTCCTGTACTGTGATTTTGAATTTGTATGTATTTATTGTATGTAATAAAGAAAAAAAAAAAACATCCTGACCATTAAAAAAAATAAAAAAAAAAAAAAAAAAAAAATACTTGATGCGACAGGAAAGAGGAGGCTATTAAATTGATACATTTATCATGTCCAGTAAATTCCCACATGACGCAAAGCAACTGATATTAACCATTTATCAAATCTGCGGCGCATCTTATAGTATAGTATGTTGTGGAATCAGAAACCATTTGTTCTGGTTTTTGTTGCCTTCCCAATTATAGAGTTGCATTAGTGAAGGGCAGTTGCTTCTGCATTGATAGCATGCATGGTTTGTCAAATATTTCTATACATACATCTTACCCTAGAGGTTTATCAATCAAAGTATGTAATGGAGCAAATGGGTGCTGAATCACACCATGCCTGATAAAATGATGCTATTAAATAATAAAAAAAAATACATTGAAGATAAGGCAATCGTGAAACAGACACTTTCCAAGCTTTATCATGTATAGGAGAGACATTAGGTGCGTGTAACATTTTCTATAATATGACATTTACATTTTATTTTGTATTTTGTTGGATTTACATTTTTATTGCATGCTACATATCCCACTGTGTCTTGTAGACATTCTTTACCATTACATATGCCCCCCTCTGTATAATGTCACTAATGTCATGATTCAGGGCTGCACAGTTATATAATGGAACTTTATATTCTTCTGCAACTGGACAGTGTACATCATTAAATACAGGTTATGATGAGGGTTCTGATAATTATTATAATATATAATATTTCTAATATTAAAGTGGCTTGTATTTTACTTATATATTATACATATAGTATATATTATACTATATATTATAGCTTTTTTTAGTTACTCTTAGTTAATAGGTGCTGTTTGTAGAACCAATGCTCTGTTTTATACATTGCACCAGCCAAATTTCTTTAAAGTGTTACCATTTACATCAGTAATTTGTTGGCATTGCACTGTGTACAGTCTTTGGCCCTGTTTGCAGTATTGCAAGCAGAAGTGTACTGTGGGAAGGTGTTTATGCAGCTCACTTATGTACATAGAAGATAACTCTTTAATTAAAAATAGAAGACAGCTCAAATATAATTTTGGTTAGCAACACCTGTGGATCAAATTGTATTATTAATGCTAAGCAGACTAGTGATCCACAGATCCATTTTACTGACTTACATGAAACAATGGTAGAGTTACTAATTATCTGTATTTTACCTCCAAATCAGCAAAAAAAAAATACTTGATGCCAAAAGTCTACAAAGGACTATTGTTTTAAAGAGAGAAAATGCCAACCCTAATGAAAAGGAATGGTCTGTATACACAGGTCAGTTCTGTACATGTTCTAGAGTGTTAAATAAAACTAGATTGAAGTTCCTCTTTGGACAAGCAATACCATTTTTTGAACTAATGATAGAAATCAGCAATACAATAATAATAAAAAAAAAAAAACATACATTTTCCCTATAGCTGCTAAGCATTGGGATTACCAGTGTTATGTGAAGTTTGCTCAGCTACCCTTATCCTTGTCCTAGTTTTACTGATGACAAGCCCTGTGTACCATTATAGTTTATAAATTCAACTCAAATTAGTATAATTAGAGAACTGATAATACCCTTTCCATCTCCCTGTACTCATACCATGCTGAATCACAGTTTTCTACTGGCTGCCAAGAGGCTAACCGAGAATTAGCACAACATGACCACATGTCTGACAAACCTGTTCAACTGATAAATACATTTGACAATAACACCCTCTTCCTGCTGTCTGAACGATCTGCCTTTCTCCGTATCTAGCACCTGACTTTGCTTGAGATGTTAAGTTATTTCAATGTCACAAGTAAATGTTAATATAATTTACCAGCAGAGATGTTTGTAATTATCATTACTGACACGGCACGATTAGTGTCTTAACCTTTTCGTAGTGATGTACAGACCGGACATGATGTCTGCCCATCTGACATTGGGAAAGGTTCATCTATACCACTTGGAAAATACAGCCCATGAAAGGCTAAGATAAATTGTTACAGTATATCACCATGTCTTATGTTATTTGAACACACTAATAAACAAAGCCTAAGAGTCTACTCAATAAAGAGAGTATTGCAGGGAATTGAGATGGGAATTTGAAACGTAAGGCTGAGTAGCTGAGTTGGGAAAATTCTCTCATTCAGCTATAATGGACACTTTATCCAGCTTGGCTACATTGGCCTGAAGATTGACATTCCCATCTCAACTCCCTACCATTCTCTCTTTATTGAGTAGGCCCTCTAGTATGTAGAAAGGGGGATAGATTCTAGCGCTAGAATCTGTAACAGAGCTGCACCAGCCTGTGTGAATCTCTGCGTGCACACAAAAAGACAAACAAGATAAAATAACGAAAAAGGGTGGTAGGTGCGCTCTGTAAACCTCACCAAAAGAAAAGGTAAAGAAAAAAAAAAAAAAAAAAGCAATGGGGTATTGATAATTGCCTGAAAGGATGTTCTTAAGCAGATATCATGATGTTCATCCAATTACATGTGTAAAAAAGAGAACAAGAAAACATAGCACAATACTGCTGCAAAAAATAGTGATATGTACAGGATATGTCTTTGCACTCACAAAACTTTCAGATAGACAGGCTCATCTGTTGTAGGTAGTTGCACCTTCTCCCTCTTCCTCCAGTGTATGACGTTGTTCAGTAGGAAAAAGATAAAAACGGGAGGTGTAAATGGTAAATGTAAACAATTTTAATATAAAAAAACAGTAGTACCTTACATGTACTATACTGGAACAACAGCTCCACGATGTCTTCCAGGATGTAAAATAGATATAGCATAAAAATAGATAAAATAAATAAAAGTCCAAAGTTAGCCAGAGGTGGCTGGTCCTGAAAAGTACAGTACACGAACGCGTTTCGCCTAAATCAAAGGCTTCCTCCTGGCGTGTATCAGCTGTACTTTGTTGGGTCTTTAAATACTTTTCGTCTGAAGACTTCCGGGTTCCCTGGTTGATGACGTCATCGCGACATAGTCGCATTGCGAGATTATAGTTGGAGATCTCGCGGGAGTCAGCCATGTGGTTGGCATGGTTGGCTCAGTGGTAATATATGAACAAATAGGCGAAAAAGGGAAAAGAGCAGAAAACGGGGATTTACTATTCATATTAACCTCGTATTTGTCTGCAGTTTTACATTCATGCGTGGACTGTATATAAGTGACTCCAGCACTCCATATTAGGAGCAGTAAAGTAGAGAATTTTAGGAAAAACATATATTTGTAAAGACATTATTCATATCAAAAATAAAAAAAATTTTTTATAAAAAATACACATGATAATTAAAATTATATAGATTGTATAAAAATCGTTTCATTACATGTAAAAAAAAATTTTTGTAAGAAATTTTTTTTTTTTTTTTTTTTTTTCCCTTTTTTTATTCCTCATATTATGTTCAACGCATGAATGTTAACACTTACTGGGACATATTTCAGAAAAAATATATATATATTTAGGAAAGAGATATCTTGTGTAATCTAAAGAGGGGACATTCTTCAAAATAGAGGGATGTTTATTTATAGTAACTACCTCTATAAAAAATTAAACAAGTCAAAGTCTGCGTTCAAACCTCGAGGCTGCAAGGTGTCTACATCATACACCCACTTCATTTCAACCTTGCCCATCTCTTTTATATTATTCCCTCCTCTCCAATATTTCTTTACTTTATCAATTGCCCAGAATTTTATGCCTTTTGGGTTTTTATTATGTTTTTCTAAGAAATGTTTGGAAAGTGAGTGTTGTGTAATTCCCTTTCTGATGTTCCTGACATGCTCCCCTATTCTTTTTTTTAAAGTTCTTGATGTTCGTCCTATGTATTGTAGGCCACACGGGCACTCTATAAGATAGATGATATTAGTGGAGGAGCATGTCAGGAACTGTTTAACTGAAAATTCTCTTTTATTGTAGAATGAGCAGTATTTGGTGATGGGGTATTTTTGGGGTGCAGACACCTTGCATCCTTCACATCCCTTGCATCCATAGAAACCCACCCTTTGTGTTAGAAAATGTTGGGGGGTATTCTTTTTTTGATGGTGTTTTTCAAAAAAACTCTTTGTGAGCCTGTTTTTGAGATTCGGAGCTCCTCTAAATACTATTTTTGGAATATCAGGGATGAGGTTTTTTAAAACATCATCCTTCTGGAGAATGTTCCAGTGTTTTTTTATAATTTTCTTAATTTTTGATGATTTATTGTTGAAATCAAAAACCAATGGCATATTGGGTCTGTCTTCCAACAACTTTGTTTTTCTGTTTTTGTTCGGATAAAGTAATGTGTTCCTATTTGTAGTTCCTATATCTGCTATTGTTTTTTCTATATTTAGTACGTCATAGCCCCTTTCTTCAAATCTGCTTTTAAGAATAAGAGCTTGTTGTTGATATGTATCAGTGTCAGTGCAATTTCTTCTTAATCTCATGCACTGACTTTTCGGAATTCCCTCTAACCATGGGGGATAGTGGCAGCTATTACGTTCGATAAAGCTGTTAGTATCTACTTTCTTAAAGAAAGTCTTAGTTTTTAAACATCCCTCATCAATAAAAATTTCTAGATCCAAAAATTGTATATTTACCCTGCTGCAAACAGTGTTGAGAACAATATTGTTATTGTTTTCTTTTAAAGATTTAAGGAAACCATCTAAACTCAGTTGGTCTCCCTTCCAAATGAAGAAGAGGTCGTCTATGTATCTTTTATATAGGACCAGGTTCTCCTCCCAGCCATGGTCACCCCATATGAATTGGTCTTCCCAATTTCCCATAAAGAGGTTAGCATAGCTGGGGGCGACCCTGGTCCCCATGGCTGTCCCTGTCTGTTGCAAATAGAATTTGTCCTCGAACCAAAAGAAATTATGTTCCAAAACGACTTTAAGTCCCTCGAGTATATATTCTCTTTGGGCTGGTGTTAAATTATTTTCTTTTTCCAAAATTTTACTTACTGCATAGTAACCTTGATTATGGTCAATGATGGTATATAAAGAGGACACATCGCTGGACACTAATATATAGTCTTCCTTCCACTTCAGGGGTTCTAGAAGCTTGATTAGGCCTATCGAGTCTTTTAGATATGATTTTAAGTTTTTAACATATGGTTGGAGTACTATATCTAGGTACTCGGATAGATTTGAAAAGATGGACCCTATCCCTGAAACTATTGGTCTACCTGGTGGTTTGACAGGATCTTTATGAATTTTCGGAAGGAAATAAATGGTCGGAATTTTTGGAAAATCAATATTCATGTAGTCATATTCTTTTTTGGTAATGAAATTATTGGTTTTACCTTTATCTAGGAATAGGGCTAGGACGCCTCTGTATTTATTGGTAGGATCTTCTTTGAGTAGACAATAGGTTTTTTTATCGTCTAGATGTTTATATGCTTCTGATTTATAGTATTCCCGAGACAGAACTACAATTCCTCCGCCCTTATCGGCGGGTTTGATGATAATATTTTCATCCGTTTGTAGTTCCTTCAGGATCTGTAGATCTTTTTTTGTGAATCAAAATAATCACCATATACTTTAAAGGACTATTATGTCCCTCTTTGACTACCGTAATGATATCCTCTCTCATGCTGACGAAGCATTCAAAATGAGTGAATCCCATTATGAGATTGGAGAAAATCCAACTTTATCCATTATGTTTTCAGATTTGGAAAAACATCTTATTAAAGAAACAAAGATTAAGTGGGAGATAGTTACCCTCAAAAGATATCTCAATGAAAGAATCACTCCAAGAGGTCTTAGACTATTTAAGAATCCCACCTTTGATTTAGAAGATGACCATTTTATCCTAGAGTGGAATAACACTCTGGAAGAATGTACACGTCATCTTATAAAGATTATAATAGAACAAAGAGAAAAAAACTTGAACACTATAGATAAGGAAATCAATAAACTCCATGCTCAGCTGGATCCCCATGTAGATCTTGAGGAATATAAAGAAAACACCTCGTATATAATCAAAAAACTTGAGAAACTAGAAGCAGAAACAAAACAAATTAAAATTAAGAAATATTTGCGAGACAGAGAAGACTATAGACTTAACACAGTAAGACAACCAACAGACTATCGTAACAAAAAAGTTAATTATAAAGAACAACAATATGGATATAATACACAGGCATCTAAAAATCATTTTGTTAAACAACACACACTTAGAGGCGACCCCAATTCGGGCCATACAGATTATCACCGCAAATCGCAAGAAAAGGAAGTAAAAAGGAATACCACTTATTCACACACGAATAGATCACATATATCCCCTGTTCTAAACACTCAGAACAGACTAAGAAAAATTGAGGAAGACAATAATAGATTAAAACGAACACCTATCACTAAGACTAATTCTTTTTTTGAATCAAATCAATATCAAGTTTTATCACAGTTAGGAGACACTTCACCTATTTTAGATCACCAACGTAGATTGCTTAAACCACTACCTTATGACACCAAGACACTAGCCAATCATAACACACAGGACTCACATTTTTTAGAGTTGGACCACAGAACACTAAGAATTCCACCAAAACACCAAAGGACACAATATCACAAAAAAAGAAACACATTTCAGGGAGAGGAAAAAGAGGGGGCAGATTGGTACAGAGGAAGAAGATAAAAAAAGAAACCAACACCATTCCCTCTTTCTCTGGAATTTTCAATCTGTCCCAAAAAACCCTCTCCCAAGAGCAATTGTTGATTCTTAGTAAAGGCCTTAAATTTGCCCCCACCAAGAAATTTGACACCTTTGCTGCATACATTGATGTCAACAAGTTTGTCAGACAAGCTACTCTCAAAAGATTTTATACCCTAAAACCAAAAATAGAAAATAATACAACCCAGGTACTAAACGAAAATAATATTACTGATTCCAATTTAAAGAAGAGGTCGCATTTTTTCCCAACATCGTACAAATCAGGAGCCCTAGAAATATTTGAAAAATCTGTCACAGAGGACTTTAAAAGAATTAAACAAACCAAATACGATAAGGGAAATTTCACAAAAAAAGATCTACAGATCCTGAAGGAACTACAAACGGATGAAAATATTATCATCAAACCCGCCGATAAGGGCGGAGGAATTGTAGTTCTGTCTCGGGAATACTATAAATCAGAAGCATATAAACATCTAGACGATAAAAAAACCTATTGTCTACTCAAAGAAGATCCTACCAATAAATACAGAGGCGTCCTAGCCCTATTCCTAGATAAAGGTAAAACCAATAATTTCATTACCAAAAAAGAATATGACTACATGAATATTGATTTTCCAAAAATTCCGACCATTTATTTCCTTCCGAAAATTCATAAAGATCCTGTCAAACCACCAGGTAGACCAATAGTTTCAGGGATAGGGTCCATCTTTTCAAATCTATCCGAGTACCTAGATATAGTACTCCAACCATATGTTAAAAACTTAAAATCATATCTAAAAGACTCGATAGGCCTAATCAAGCTTCTAGAACCCCTGAAGTGGAAGGAAGACTATATATTAGTGTCCAGCGATGTGTCCTCTTTATATACCATCATTGACCATAATCAAGGTTACTATGCAGTAAGTAAAATTTTGGAAAAAGAAAATAATTTAACACCAGCCCAAAGAGAATATATACTCGAGGGACTTAAAGTCGTTTTGGAACATAATTTCTTTTGGTTCGAGGACAAATTCTATTTGCAACAGACAGGGACAGCCATGGGGACCAGGGTCGCCCCCAGCTATGCTAACCTCTTTATGGGAAATTGGGAAGACCAATTCATATGGGGTGACCATGGCTGGGAGGAGAACCTGGTCCTATATAAAAGATACATAGACGACCTCTTCTTCATTTGGAAGGGAGACCAACTGAGTTTAGATGGTTTCCTTAAATCTTTAAAAGAAAACAATAACAATATTGTTCTCAACACTGTTTGCAGCAGGGTAAATATACAATTTTTGGATCTAGAAATTTTTATTGATGAGGGATGTTTAAAAACTAAGACTTTCTTTAAGAAAGTAGATACTAACAGCTTTATCGAACGTAATAGCTGCCACTATCCCCCATGGTTAGAGGGAATTCCGAAAAGTCAGTGCATGAGATTAAGAAGAAATTGCACTGACACTGATACATATCAACAACAAGCTCTTATTCTTAAAAGCAGATTTGAAGAAAGGGGCTATGACGTACTAAATATAGAAAAAACAATAGCAGATATAGGAACTACAAATAGGAACACATTACTTTATCCGAACAAAAACAGAAAAACAAAGTTGTTGGAAGACAGACCCAATATGCCATTGGTTTTTGATTTCAACAATAAATCATCAAAAATTAAGAAAATTATAAAAAAAACACTGGAACATTCTCCAGAAGGATGATGTTTTAAAAAACCTCATCCCTGATATTCCAAAAATAGTATTTAGAGGAGCTCCGAATCTCAAAAACAGGCTCACAAAGAGTTTTTTTGAAAAACACCATCAAAAAAAGAATACCCCCCAACATTTTCTAACACAAAGGGTGGGTTTCTATGGATGCAAGGGATGTGAAGGATGCAAGGTGTCTGCACCCCAAAAATACCCCATCACCAAATACTGCTCATTCTACAATAAAAGAGAATTTTCAGTTAAACAGTTCCTGACATGCTCCTCCACTAATATCATCTATCTTATAGAGTGCCCGTGTGGCCTACAATACATAGGACGAACATCAAGAATTTAAAAAAAAAGAATAGGGGAGCATGTCAGGAACATCAGAAAGGGAATTACACAACACTCACTTTCCAAACATTTCTTAGAAAAACATAATAAAAACCCAAAAGGCATAAAATTCTGGGCAATTGATAAAGTAAAGAAATATTGGAGAGGAGGGAATAATATAAAAGAGATGGGCAAGGTTGAAATGAAGTGGGTGTATGATGTAGACACCTTGCAGCCTCGAGGTTTGAACGCAGACTTTGACTTGTTTAATTTTTTATAGAGGTAGTTACTATAAATAAACATCCCTCTATTTTGAAGAATGTCCCCTCTTTAGATTACACAAGATATCTCTTTCCTAAATATATATATATTTTTTCTGAAATATGTCCCAGTAAGTGTTAACATTCATGCGTTGAACATAATATGAGGAATAAAAAAAGGGAAAAAAAAAAAAAAATAAAAAAAAAAATTTTCTTACAAAAAATTTTTTTTACATGTAATGAAACGATTTTTATACAATCTATATAATTTTAATTATCATGTGTATTTTTTATAAAAAATTTTTTTTATTTTTGATATGAATAATGTCTTTACAAATATATGTTTTTCCTAAAATTCTCTACTTTACTGCTCCTAATATGGAGTGCTGGAGTCACTTATATACAGTCCACGCATGAATGTAAAACTGCAGACAAATACGAGGTTAATATGAATAGTAAATCCCCGTTTTCTGCTCTTTTCCCTTTTTCGCCTATTTGTTCATATATTACCACTGAGCCAACCATGCCAACCACATGGCTGACTCCCGCGAGATCTCCAACTATAATCTCGCAATGCGACTATGTCGCGATGACGTCATCAACCAGGGAACCCGGAAGTCTTCAGACGAAAAGTATTTAAAGACCCAACAAAGTACAGCTGATACACGCCAGGAGGAAGCCTTTGATTTAGGCGAAACGCGTTCGTGTACTGTACTTTTCAGGACCAGCCACCTCTGGCTAACTTTGGACTTTTATTTATTTTATTTATTTATTTATTTTATCTATTTTTATGCTATATCTATTTTACATCCTGGAAGACATCGTGGAGCTGTTGTTCCAGTATAGTACATGTAAGGTACTACTGTTTTTTTATATTAAAATTGTTTACATTTACCATTTACACCTCCCGTTTTTATCTTTTTCCTACTGAACAACGTCATACACTGGAGGAAGAGGGAGAAGGTGCAACTACCTACAACAGATGAGCCTGTCTATCTGAAAGTTTTGTGAGTGCAAAGACATATCCTGTACATATCACTATTTTTTGCAGCAGTATTGTGCTATGTTTTCTTGTTCTCTTTTTTACACATGTAATTGGATGAACATCATGATATCTGCTTAAGAACATCCTTTCAGGCAATTATCAATACCCCATTGCTTTTTTTTTTTCTTTACCTTTTCTTTACAGAGCGCACCTACCACCCTCTAGTATGGTAGAGGAGGTGCCATACTGAAGTGTGAAACGAAAGGCAAAATTGTACATTTATAGTAAGAGACTTGTTCCTTCATCTATATCTGCCACTGTCAGAGATCATTCTTCCTTCTAGAAGCATTACGCTTCTTCAAACAGTGTTAGTTACATAGTAATTTAAACTGAAGATCCTTAAATCTATTAAGATCGACATTTTTCCTATTATTGTTCCTGCTTTTGATCTAAAAGAAGGAAACCCCCCCCGCCCCCCAATCCTTAATTTAAGCGATTTCCAATGATGTCTCTTAGGAGTAAAAATTCCTTTTTGACTCCAACTTGCACTCAGATTTCTAACTGGATAAATAATTGTCAATATTATAACATGCATAACAATGTATATATGTTTTACAAATCTCCAAACCCTTTGTAAAGGTGTTTGTTTGTATCCGTTAGCACTACGTGTTCACACAGTGAGTCCAGACCGTTATTGTCATTACCAGACAGTAATTATATAAAATATGTTTACGGTTGAGCCCCTTCTAGGTTGTTATGTTTGATTTATCATGCAATTTCCATTAAAAGGTTGTAAGAAATAACAAAGTGTTGTATATATCTATAATATGAAATTATATTAGTTAATCAATAAGTTATCAGAAATAATATATCTAATCCCTATATATTTAGCACAGTGACTGCTAGTATAGAGCTTAAAAAATTTCTCTTACCACAGAGAAAACACCCAGACTGTATCTCTTATCCATAAGAGAGAATTGATAAGGGAATGTCACACTTAAGGCCAAAGTAGTCGAGTTGGTAAAATTCTCCAATTCAGCTAAATGAAAGAGAGAATTGCGGGGAATTTACAAGGAAATTTTAAACTTAAGCTGGATTGGAGAATGTTTCCAACTCAACTACTTTGGGTTTATGATGGAGATTACCTTGCCAGTTCCCTGCAAAACCCTCTTTCATGAATAAAACCCATAGCATGACCTAATTATATCCGTGTATTTCATAGATCCATTACCCCTTTGTAATTGCAATAGCTGTAATTATCTCCCTACAATAGGAAAGACTATACACCACTCGTTATGCTAACACTGTTGACATGCAGAGGTTAAATTAAATACAAGTCAGATGTGTGGCTTAGGAAAAACCATATATTGCCTTCTGCTTGTAATGTAGTCACTAATCCCATGTAGCAGATCCTAGGCTAGATCAATATTTTCACTCTTCTTGTAATGTAGTCACTAATCCCATGTAGCAGATCCCAGGCTAGATCACTATTTTCACTCTGCTTGTAATGTAGTCACTAATCCCATGTAGCAGATCCTAGGCTAGATCAATATTTTCACTCTTCTTGTAATGTAGTCACTAATCCCATGTAGCAGATCCCAGGCTAGATCACTATTTTCACTCTGCTTGTGATGTAGTCACTAATTCCAAGTAGCAGATCCCAGGCTAGATCACTATTTTCACTCTGCTTGTAATGTAGTCACTAATCCCATGTAGCAGATCCCAGGCTAGATCACTATTTTCACTCTGCTTGTGATGTAGTCACTAATTCCATGTAGCAGATCCCAGGCTAGATCACTATTTTCACTCTGCTTGTAATGTAGTCACTAATCCCATGTAGCAGATCCCAGGCCAGATCAATATTTTCACTCTGCCTGTGATGTAGTCACTAATCCCATGTAGCAGATCCTAGGCTAGATCAATATTTTCACTCTGCTTGTAATGTAGTCACTAATCCCATGTAGCAGATCCCAGGCTAGATCACTATTTTTACTCTGCTTGTGATGTAGTCACTAATTCCATGTAGCAGATCCCAGGCTAGATCACTATTTTCACTCTGCTTGTAATGTAGTCACTAATCCCATGTAGCAGATCCCAGGCTAGATCACTATTTTCACTCTGCTTGTGATGTAGTCACTAATCCCATGTAGCAGATCCTAGGCTAGATCAATATTTTCACTCTGCTTGTAATGTAGTCACTAATCCCATGTAGCAGATCCCAGGCTAGATCACTATTTTCACTCTGCTTGTAATGTAGTCACTGATACCATGTAGTAGATCCCAGGCTAGATCACTATTTTCACTCTGCTTGTAATGTAGTCACTAATCCCATGTAGCAGATCCCAGGCTAGATCACTATTTTCACTCTGCTTGTAATGTAGTCACTAATGCCATGTAGCATATCCCAGGCTAGATCCCTATTTTCACATCTAAGTTTATATCATTTGCCCGTTTGCAAGGTGGGGTTAATCTGTTATCACTAATTCTGTCCCTAATTAGACGTATTATTTCCTTCATGTTTAATCTACCACGTCCAATTTAGAGTAGTGGGATTTCTCCAGGGGCACAATATGAAAGGCAGATCACTGTCTCCATTTTCTTTATAATTCTTGTGGGGGTCTTTTTATTCCCCTCTACATTACAACATTGTCTTTGTTCATATTCATACAGTATCTCAGCCCGAGCCCCTTGATGACCGCTCTATAATTTTTATTCATTCATCCTAATTATTGAATAATTGTTTAATTATTACATTATTAACAAACCATCTCTCCGGAACATTAAATATAGCAATTAGGTTTTACAGACTGTTGCAGCAATAGGCAGTTAGTCCTCACTCATCATGCTCAGCCAGTAGGATTATTATTTATTATATTTGAGCTGTCTTCTATTTTTAATTAAAGAGTTATCTTCTATGTACATAAGTGAGCTGCATAAACACCTTCCCACAGTACACTTCTGCTTGCAATACTGCAAACAGGGCCAAAGATTGTACACAGTGCAATGCCAACAAATTACTGATGTAAATAGCAGGTTTATAAGTGTGATGGTGCATTCAGTCATTACTACAAATTAACAGATTATGATGGCAGTTAGTGTAATTCAATAAACTGATACTGATATAGGTGTAATTCATTATAAGAAGCAGCTTTCTTTGTAGCAACATATAAATGACTAGCAAGATCGTAATAGAGATCTATGACCTTACAGGGCTGATGGCTACTCCCTTTAGTACTATGTACAAAGGCACAAGGTAGGCTTGGTATGGTAGGAATGCTCAAGAACATTTCACACTAAGCTATTAACTCTGACTTGAAAGGGACCTACCTTTTTACATGCACATAATACTTATAAAGATGGATGTATTCATTAACATTTGAATAGGGTTATTCTAAATATGTTTAATTTACTCCCATAGCAATAATAATATTATTTGCAACTTCTTCTGACCACCACATGCAACACTCAGCATTTGAGCTGGAACGTAGGAGGGAAAAACAACATTTTGACGTGTTTGAAAAAAGATATTACAAATGACAACTATTCTTCCAGAGTACACAATGTGTAGGTTTTTTCAGCAATTGTACAGACTCTAAAATGCCAAGAGTGACTGGTAAATTTATCAAGGAGTAAATCTCGTAGGAACAACCCTGATGAATTAACCCTTTGCCGAAATAGGACGTGCTAGGCACATCCTGGGAAAACATTCCCTTTCCTGGAACGTCCAGCAGTTTTGAAGCATGTCTGGACCATGTCTGCACATCCCACCTCCATCACATCCGATTGCTGTGACTGCCAATCACAGCGATCGGATGTGTTTAGTTGTCAGAGCCACTGCCTGGCCTGTACCCTAAGTACCGTATTTATCGGCGTATAACACGCACTTTTTCTCCCTGAAAATAGGGGGAAAATGATGTGTGCGTGTTATACGCCGAAAAAAAAATAAATCTAAAACTTACCTCATTCCTGCTCTGTCCCCCGGTGCTCTGAAGCTGCGTGGCTGTGAGGGAACCGTTGTGCGCTCCCCTCCAGCCGCGCGGTCAACAAAGTGTGTTTTTTTTAAACAAACTTTATTGTTCCGTGCGGCTGGAGGGGAGCTCACAACGCTTCCCTCACAGCCACGCAGCTTCAGAGCACCGGGGGACAGAGCAGGAACGAGGTAAGTGCTGGGGTCTGGGGAAGGGGGGGGGGAGGGTGGCATAACGAGCATACTAAGGGGCAATATCCTGGCATATTTGGGGCAATATCATGGCATATTAAATGGCATATTGGGGGCAATATCCTGGCATATTAAAATGGCATATTGGGGGCAATATCCTGGAATATTAAAATGGCAAATTGGGGGCAATATCCTGGAATATTAAAATGGCATATTGGGGGCAATATCCTGGCATATTAAAATGGCATATTGGGGGCAATATCCTGGCATATTAAAATGGCATATTGGGGGCAATATCCTGGCATATTAAAATGGCATATTGGGGGCAATATCCTGGCATATTAAATGGCATATTGGGGGCAATATCCTGGCATATTAAAATGGCATATTGGGGGCAATATCCTGGCATATTAAATGGCATATTGGGGGCAATATCCTGGCATATTAAAATGGCATATTGGGCTTCAAAGTTCTTTATTTGAAATTTAATTTTTTTTTCCCTGAAATTTCCTTCTTAAAATGAGGTGCGTGTTATACGCCGGCGCATGTTATACGCCGATAAATACGGTAGTTATTTCTCTCATTCACACTTTTGGATTTGCTGCTGTTCTCTTGCTATTCAATCAAATTTATCTATATATCTATATTTAGACCAATAGCAAGAAAAAGCAAAAAAAAAAAATCCAAAAAGTGTGATTGAGAGAAATTGTTTTATTTAGTCCTGTACAGATCAGCTATTCGGCCTGTCCATCTGACATTGAAAAAGTTAATCTATACCACTGGGAAAAGCTCATGAAAAGTTCAGCTACATTTTACAGCATACAACCATGGGTTTTCATGCTATTAACCCAAATATATGTAGCAATTACAAAAGTGTGATTTAGAGAAATACTTACTTAACAGTGGGGAAATAATGTTGTGCTTAGAGTCAGTCTTTAATACCTTTTTTTTACTATTGACTTAACTACTCACGTTCAAAGTTTAATGAATAGACACACCCCTGAGTATGAAAATAAGAGGGGGGCTTTCAAAGTTTTTTGAGCTGCTCAAGTGTCAGGAATCAGAGACCAAGAAGTACAGCAGTGTTGTGAAAAACCTGTGTGTCTCCCCCTATCCACCATCTAACCATTACACTAATGTGAGCTGAATCAGTTTATTTTCTATCTTGCTCAGAACAGCTGCTTTAACTTAATAGAATTAAACAGATCCCTTGCTTTTATATTATACTGTCAGAATGATTAATATGTTTTTACCACAGCCTGAGTTTGAAAGGCACTGCTACCCAGAGGTTTAAATTCATTCTGAGCTCACAGGGAGATGAGGAAAATGTACTGCGTGTTTTCATCTTTTTCTTTCCTTCTGCGTAAAATGGCTGCACTGCTTTTCATACACTACACAACAAGAGCAGTTTTCATTTATCGCTATTAAATATTCATTTGAATGTATTTGCTTTCAAGAGAAAGTTCTGGTTAGGTCCATCTTATTTTAATGGGGTTCTTTCTCACAAAGGCATTTAAAGAATAATACTAAAATCTTTTTTTGTACAAATTAAGTGTCATCAGTTAATAAAAATGATATCAAATTAAAGGAATTACATATTTGACCGAGCTGCTGGCATGAAATAACTCACCCTGCACATTCCAGTCTGCATAAAACTGAACAAATAGAGGCATATTAGAGCTGACACTCCAAAACTAAATATGCATTTATTTGTTCCCCGGTTTTCTTTTAGATTTTGCAATACTTAACATGGAAACCGCACTTTTGCAGGTTTTTCTCCCAGGGAGTTTGCTCTGTGCAAAAAAATGGGCTTCCCCAGCATTTGCTGGAAGTCAATCAACGGGCACTCAAAAGGATGCAGGGGGATATCAGTGATGTCGCCAAGTGACATCATACAATAAACACTCATTGAAAAAAAAAACTTACACACATATTTCAAGAATCACAATCATGTTGACTACCGTGGCTAGGTATAACTTACTTAACATATTTCTCTTATAGGATGCTTTTTTTTGGAACTAAACTATTTGTCCCTTGTCTATCTCTGAACACTTACACACAAATTCTCTAGTTTTGTGGGTGTTGTGAAGTCTATGTGAATAAGATGTTTCTTTTTTTTTTTAAACGTTTACGGACTGAAAGCAATGTTCCCATGTGTTAACAAGAAGTTAATTTGATCATGTTTTCACTTTTTTTCATTGTTCCGCCTTTGTTGTAAACATACTCTCTCATTCAAACAAAAGACGTCTTAGGCCAGCGTCTCCTCCACACCAATGCATCGTACGTCATGCATTGACATACCGTTACACTTCCACTTGCATAGTCCGATGTCATATTCTGTTCAAGACAAATAAAATTCATTCCACACTGTCATCCCTTTGTCCTGACCAGAACAACTTGACCGTGCTGAAGAAGGCATGAACCATATCAACCAAGACATGAAGGAGGCCGAGAAAAATTTAAAAGATTTAGGGAAATGCTGTGGCCTTTTCATATGTCCTTGTAACAAGTAGGTACTGGGTACCGACTCTGCTCTGTAGTGTCCAGTTTTTTGTCACAGTGAATGTCTGAAGTTTCTTGTCTCTCTTCTTTGTCCTTTTCCATCTGCTTCATTCTGTGGGGATATAATGCTTGTATTTAATCAGAACAACTGGAGCGCATCGAGGAGGGAATGGAACAAATCAATAAGGATATGAAAGAAGCAGAAAAGAATTTGACGGATCTAGGAAAATTCTGTGGTCTATGTGTCTGTCCCTGTAACAAGTAGGTGGTGCCTGCCTGCCTAAGTCTTTGAGCACCCAAGGCTGATATTTAAGCCTGGCAAAAAAAAAAAAAAATTACATTCATCCCTGCTAGACACATGGCAGAGGATGAGCATGTGGCATGCAGACAGATGAGTATTGGTTCCAATTCATCCATCTCATAGACTAGACAACACAGTAAACATTCTACATGTTTAAAATCAGGCATACTGCAGTGTAGTTCACTGCATCTCCCCTTTTTAGCAATAAATACTTCAACATTTCTTTTTATGTGTACAAAAAAATATATATAGATCTACTTACGTCATAGAAAATTGGCATCCTGCAAAAATCGGAACTCTACCTGCTTTGCTTTGGTAGCCTACTCGAAATCGGTTTGAATTTAACAAAGATTAGATGCTAAATTGACTTGAAGTCCATCAAATCTGTTGGTTATTGGTGCACTGACAGAAATGTTGAAATGTGATAGTTTGCATGATGATAAAGTCCCTTTCCATGCCTTGGAAATTCATAGGGCATTGCTTAAAATTATGGAACAATGGTATAATACTTTTTTATTAGCAGGAGAAATATCTGTGAAACTAATTATGTGCATTGAACAGACAATGAATAGACTATGTAGTAATGCAGGCAATTATCTTGGAATTATCAGAAAGTCATATTATAATATCCAGATTTGGCTCAAAAAGGCAGCTCAAATTATCCATGTAAAGAACACTGCCGAATAAGTTCACAAATATACCAACTTGGCCAACATCTATTGATATGTATCTTTAGCTGACGAAATAACTAACTGTTCAACAAAGTGATACACTTGTTTAAAGATGTGTTACACATAAGTCTATTTAGTCTGGAACACTGACGTTAGAGAATGTTTTTCTGCATGGAATTGGGATTTATACAGTGATTAATTAATTAACAGCTCATGTGCAGCATGATGGGTAGTCACTTTATCTGGAGCAAGTCCACAGTCCAATATAAATAAATTACTAGGTTTATACAGCTGTAAACACAGAAAAAAAAAACATACTCTTGGTTCGCAACTAGAAAAACTACAAATCCTCTCAATAGCGACAATCAAAGTAGGATCAAAGTAACCAAACAGAAACATGTTATTATTTAGCCTGTTATTCTGGACTTGAAATTGTAGTTGATACATGCATGATTCACAATTAATGGAACAAGCTTTCTAATCCTTTACTTGTAATTGAAAGTCCTGTTATAATAACAAAGCTCCACATTTCCTGAGAATTCTGACCTTAGCCTCAAATAAGATATTTCAAAACCTGGAGAAAAAAAATAGTCTACTACAGCTTAACATGAGAAATGAACGATTAAACAGGGAAATTATTTCTTGGTTCCGATTACCAGAATAGCATCCCAGATAATGCTGCACATTTTAACATCTGCCATTGCAGGCATGCCTAGATTTTAATGTTTTTTTTATTGTTATTTCAACCCAGTCAAAAATGGCTCTGTAGTCATTCGCTTCGATAGCCGAAGAGGAGACTTCGGTTTCATTGCATGGGCATCATGGAAGATCCACTTTTGACTGGCTTGGGCTCTCTGTGACAGCTGTTACTGATGGTGCATTAACTAGTGAACCAGTGGAGCAGTTGTGCTTAGTGAAAAGTGTTTCACCTTCTTTTCATGCCAGCAGTTTGTGCATGAACAAGGTGTATGGGATTATGATGTTTTGATGCTAGATGGCGCTTGTATTCTTTGCTTCTGCATTCATTCCACTTTTGGCTATTTTACTTTTTGTCTTTGTTGACAAAGGTTTGTACATCAAGTCTCGATGTATGGTTACTGTTTTTCAAGTACCGATATATTATCACAAAACAATTTTTTAAACAAAAAAAATTCCCTTTTTTTTGCTGCTTTTTACTTACTTTATCCCTAGATAACATATACTCCTGCCAAGTAAAAAAAAAAAAATAAATCTATTTTTGAAATATATGCACTATGCACTATGATACGTAATAAACTGTTGCATAGAGCTGATACCATGTAACCATTGTTACATTGTTAAATTGATCTCAATTCTGGGAGAGTGTTGATGTGATGTGATGTACACACTACTATTGGCAGTTTTGTTCTATGTGTGTCTGCCAGTATGTTCCTATTTATTTGCGTGTGTTCAATGTCATTGAATAGACTGAATGTATTCCAATTTTTCCTAAAGGGTAAGAAAACAACTTAAATGTGTTTAATCCACTGTGATGAAATTCTCCATTAATTCAGGGTTTCACAGCTGATAATGGCAGCACTATATAATTAGATTGGGTTCATGATATATCGGTATAAAATGATACCCCTGTCAAAAGCTCATTTGCCTGATTCAGTTCGTACCATGACTACCATGAAAAATGTGATTTGTCACTGAGAACATCTGTGCTGTTGAGTTGCTCACAATGTGTTTTTCATAGGCTTAAATCAAGTGATGCTTACAAAAAGGCTTGGGGCAATAACCAAGATGGAGTTGTAGCAAGCCAGCCTGCTCGTGTTGTGGATGAACGTGAACAAATGGCCATTAGTGGTGGCTTTGTCCGTAGGTGAGTCATGACCCGTTGCACATTTTTCACTATAGTTGTTTTATTTTCACTAGAGCTCTACCTGGCCAAGTAGTTATGAGTAGTCCTTACTACAATATAATATTTTAGTGGTGCCTTAGACGTGTCTTTCACTTTCACCCATATTTTGATTTCAACACCACTTACACCCAATAGGCTAACGACTTTCTCAACGTGATGGACCATTAGAGAGGTTTGCATCTCCAAAAATTATAATATTACCTGCCATCTAATAAAGAGCACTTTAATCCTGCAATGTGCAATGTAACTGAGAAAGGAAAAAAAAAAACATAATAGTTCATAATCAAACACATAATGTGAGATGAGTAGAGTCTGTTAAATAATATTAAAAAAAATATATAAAACTTGACTCAAGAGTCCAATGGACTCTATCTGAGAGAGATATAAAAAAGAAATAGAAAATACTACTAGTATTGTAAAAGTAATCCAAGTCCTTGCTGCTTTGGCAGTGAATTACCAATGAATACAATGCTGCAAGAACCCCACGCATGATCCTTTTTCCTTGTTTTTTCATGTGGAGGAGACCTTTGTCAATTAGAAACATTTGTTGGAACAAAAGAACTAAATATGTAGAAAACTAATGCTTCACCTCTTACTAACTAATCGTGCAGTTTTAATAGCCTTGTTTAGAACATACAAAGCATCTCCTAACCAACGCAACAATGCAATTGCTGCTTATCTATAATTACGGGGTAATGACACTGTATCTAAGTTAATTTTGTGCTATTTAAAGGTTTAGATCGTTTACAGTGAGGATTTGTAAGCAGTATGATTATTAAGCAGGGTCAGCAACAGAGGGATATTCCCCTGACCAATACGATTCAATCTGTATTCCCCAGTGCTGGAGTGTTTTCCATGTGAAGGAGATACCACTTCCAACGAAATGCCTTGTATCACTCAGTAAAAATAAAAATGACCCAAAGAGTAGCAGACACAGCTGGTACAGGACGTGAAAGTGCTACTACTTCAATCGAACACTTTCTGTCTAATTCACTTTTCTTGTTTCCTGTGAAAGAGGTCAAGCGCACCCCAGATAAGCTCAAATAGTAGCAATTTGTGCTCATGGACAAATAGATGATAGATATCTGAAGAAGGCCATGCATAGTGAGTCTCCAACTCTCTCTGGCAGGAATATGCAGGGGTTAATATTATCAAAGTAAACAAGAAGGTGCAATCACTGACATCTTTGGAGGCATTTGGAATGGTAACAGGCTCAAGAGGTTAATACTGGTAAAGAGGGGTTTCTCTGGCGCACAGTATAGAATAACTGAAAAAATATACTTGAAAGTATAAATAAGTATGTGAGTGCTTGATGCAAATATTAATAAAAAATATTACCATAAACAGGGACAGTGTTTATGATCCAAACACACAATGCTAAAGTGCAGTGTGAAAAACAAGTATAAAAATATTTATACTAAAACCATCAAACAGTGCAATGATGCAAAATATACCTTATAGATAAATAAAATATTCAAAATTCTGTGTAAAGTGTAACAATCCACTTGTGCAAACAACCATTTTTGTCAGTGCAATATAAAGTGCAATGCAGGCAGCAATAAACCAGCAGTAAATAATGTGGAAAAAACCCACTGTAGCTAGTGTCAAACAATGCAATGTAAAAAACAATACAATGTAAAAGACAATAAATCCCCAATTGTGCATTCATAAACAACATGTGTACAAACCAATTCCAATGGGTGCACTATAGTGTGTGATACAAAATAATAAAATCACCAGCTTTTACACTCCTCGTAATATCACTGCTACAATGTGTCCTGATCTGCAGGAAAAACACAAGGCAGAAAAAACAATCTGGTGCAATATGACTGATAATAAAAAATAAAAAAAATGTTGAAAATTAGCAGACTCACAAACGGAGCTCCTAAATCAGCAGGATCATCTATGCAGGTATCCGTTGTTATGGCGTTTTCTTTCCAGGGATAATCTCCCACTCCTGTCATTGTAATCGTAAAAAGGACGCCAAACCAGGTGAATGAATATGGTATGTATTTAAAAACAAACAAAAGACAGACCGGAGAAAAGAGAGATACAGCTCTGTGCACTTGACCTGAAATCTCTTGCTCCTGTGTTGGTAACTGTTCTGTCTCAAAACAAATGGAGAGCACACAAGCGAACGTCTCCGCGATCGCTTGTAAAAGTTCAAACCGGCAGCCTGGTATGGATGCCCAGAAAGTTCAGATCTCTAACCAACGCGTTTCGTCACTCCGGACTTCATCAAGGGTTTTTCCTGTTTTTCCTTTTGCAGCCTTAACACACAATGTCCTGGTTAGATCTCCCCTTGTTTTCTGAACACTTACAATCCAAGTATTATGCCTAAATCTCAAGAGGTTAATACTGGTGCCTGTTAGATTCAAGAACGACCTACACAAGATAGACAATGCTAGAGTCTCCTGGTGGACGTCTAGTAAAAGGATTATAATGAATATACATTGTATTTAAGTATATTGCATGAACATATTACACAATTCAACTGGTTTGCTGAATTATTTTCTCTTAGGTGTTGTTAGATATGCACACTTTTAGTATACACTTAAAGTGCCCCTACAACCACTTTTATCATCACTAAATGGATATCTGAAATCTGTCCATGCTTTTTGGTTTTAAATGTAATTGTTTAGGGGGCATTTGGTGTAAAGGTTAGGGATTATTTCAAAGCTGTTATTATACATCAACAGAAGTGAGCCCTGTAGCCTCTAAAGCAAAATCTGCATACAAAAATACTACCATCCTTGTCTCTTTTTTTCTTTCTCCTCAATGCTCTTTTTAACCAATCAGCTTTCTCCAAACTTAACAAGGAGGAATAATTATGCAAATCCTGTGACAAGTAGTTAAGATGGCTGCTCCCAGTGGTATACAATCTAGGTTATTTTACTGTGTACATATCTTGACATAACTTTGTTCTGATTTGGGATACTGACTGATCCACTTTAAAAAAAAATCTAAATGTGTTTAAAGCAATTATAGTCCTTTGCTTTTCTTTTTAGGGTAACAAATGATGCACGTGAAACAGAAATGGATGAAAATCTTGAGCAAGTCAGCGGTATTATTGGAAATCTTCGTCACATGGCACTGGATATGGGTAACGAAATTGACACACAAAATCGCCAGATCGACAGGGTCATGGAGAAGGTACGGGAAACTGGGTTACATGGGTCAGCTATTTTGATAGCGGCCCTAATTGATGATTTCAAATGAGCAAATCTCTTTAAAAATCAATTTTGCATATTCAATAGCAAATCCATTTATGAAGTTGATTTATGAAAATATTCATGAAATGTGCTTGTCTTAAATGACACATCATTTTCTAGAAACACAAGAGAAGTTGGGGTTTTTTTTAGGGGGGGGGGAATTTACCCCCTTATCTTGAATAATTTTTGTTTACCTCATTCAAGTCTCCAACCCTGAAAAATACATTTTAAATAATTAAAAAATAAATGAACAGTCTTATTTCTTCATGGCTTTGATGGGCATATGGAAGAAGAGTAATGATAAGAAGGCAGTGGAGGGAAGCAAAGAACTTCTTTCTAATGAGGGAGAGGTATTAGCAGTAGGAAGAGGGAAGTGCTCATGCCATTGTACAGAGCACTGGTGAGACCTCACTTGGAGTATTGTACGCAGTACTGGAGACCGTATCTCCAGAAGGATATTGATACTTTGGAGAGAGTTCAGAGAAGGGCTACTAAACTGGTTCATGGGTTGAAGGATAAAACTTACCAGGAAAGGTTAAAGCATCTTAACATGTATAGCTTGGAGGAAAGACGTAACAGGGGGGATATGATAGAAACATTTAAATACATAAAGGGAATCAACACAGTAAAGGAAGAGAGTATATTTAAAAGAAGAAAAACTACCACAACTAGAGGACATAGTCTTAAATTAGAGGGGCAACGATTTAAAAGTAATATCAGGAAGTATTACTTTACTGAGAGGGTAGTGGATGTATGGAATGGCCTTCCAGCAGAAGTGGTAGAGGTAAACACAGTCAAGGATTTTAAGCATGCGTGGGATAGACACAAGGCTATCCTAGCTATAAGACCGGGAACGGGGGACTAATAAAAGTACTCAAAAAAAAAATTGGGCAGACTAGATGGACCGAATGGTTCTTATCTGCCGACACATTCTATGTTTCTATGTAATTCCTTACCACATGGAGCATGCTGAAACATGATGCTATGACTTTAGTTCAGAGAAGGAGATTGGAATACTATGTGGTCCAGACTGTGTTTATGGCATGTGGATTGTTGTATAAATACACTGTCTATGTCTAAACTTATACCTTTTGCTTGTGCTGTTTTCCACCAGGCTGACTCCAACAAAGCTAGGATTGATGAGGCCAATCAACGCGCAACAAAGATGCTGGGCAGTGGTTAAAGGAAACCAAACATACTTACTGCCCCAAACTGTCCCACCAGACAGTACTTTCATGCTTTTATCATGGTATTTCTATACTAGGTTTGCACACATGCACATATCAGTCCCCATTGTAAATGTTGTCCTGTGTAGTCTGTTAGCTTTCCAAAAAGTATACTTGTAATTATTTATTTTCTAGATATCTTCCTTTCCAAAGGTTGTATATAGTGATCTAGCTCACTATGCCATGTTTTTGTTAATTTTTTTTTTATTTTTTTTTTATCTTTTATGATGTTTGCTGAATGACAACAATGTAGGAATGTTAAACGTGCTGTTGTCTTTGAACTATACAGTATTGTTCTTGTAAAATGTGACATTCCACAGAGCTACTGCCGTCTCCTTCTTTCTTTTTTTTTTTATGTCATACATGATACTAACGCTGTTGAACTTGCTGTCCTCGGTTATCCATTGCTTCCATTTGTTATAATTTCATGATTAGAACGTGGAACTATATAACTATTATAAGCATTGCACCACAAGTGATGTGAGTTATGCATTTATGCATGAGAATAAATAGACATTTAGATGCCTACATAAAAGAAGACCTTTCCATGGCAGTAGCACATCCAATAAAAGCATGCTGAGTATTTAAAAACACTGTTGGGACTATGTTATACCAGCAAGTTTTGCAGTAGTGCCACTTTTTTCTGTCAATATATTGTTATATTTATACATGATCATGCTTTTTATTGTTTCAAAAAAAGGACAGACTTGGCACATGTTCCCAGCAAAAATGTGCTTTTTTTAAAAAAAAAAA
Source organism: Pelodytes ibericus (assembly GCA_036172795.1). Taxonomy (NCBI): domain Eukaryota; kingdom Metazoa; phylum Chordata; class Amphibia; order Anura; family Pelodytidae; genus Pelodytes; species Pelodytes ibericus. Next base: position 40,833,603 of record CM069862.1, read on the forward strand.
AATAGTTTTTTTTAATTTAATTGTTTATTTTATTTTTGCTGGTAATATATAAAATATTAAATAAAAAAAAGGTTGTAATATAGGGTTTGGATAATGTTTTTGAGGATCCTCTTTTGGAGGAAATGACTTCAATTTTAATCCTTTGGAAACAAGAGGGGCGTGCACAGCATGGCTCGATTGGAGCGCTATGCACCCCTCCAGCCCCCAAAGGGTTAAACGGTACAAAAAGATGTGTAATTTTTATAAGGCAGAGTCTTGTTAACCATTTCTTCCTGCGTGGTTTCTTTTAAGTAATGTTCTCTGTTGCTTACCTAGAGCTATGCACACCAAATCGCTGAGATGTTTAAGTAGATTTAAATTAAATAACAATAACTTAAATGAATGAAATCTATATAAACTGTGATATCAATATCATTGCAGCATGTACTAGTAAAATTCCTTATGTTTCCTGTCAGATTGTGAAGTGATTGACATTTTGTAGCTAGTTTAAAACAATTAAAATTCTAAATCTGATATCCGTTCACTTGATTTTCTTGGAATTGTCTTATTATTATATATTATTATTATCCACACACACAAAAAACGTATATATATATTTTTTTTAACCAGACGGAATCTAACAGCATTAGCTTTGTATGTAGATATTGTGCTAAAACTCCTCTTTGTATGTCAGGTATTTACAGGGGTCTTTTAGTAAACACTGTCTTGTAGGGTAAATGAAGCCCAAAACATGTCCAGTTCAGGAAGGTATTCTTTATGGTCAGGACAATACAGTTGCGATCAACTAAAATAGATACATTTAAAAGTGGTTTGGATATTGGTTTGTTTTTTTAGAAAAGCAGCACATACAGGTCTATTAATAATAGAGTAAACATTGATAATAGAGCTTCTTGATCCAAGGAGAAATCTGATTGCCTTTTGAAGTCAAGAAGAATTCCCCCCCCCCCCCAAGTGGCAAAGTCCGAAATAGCTTCCTTAGGGGTTTTTGCCTGAAATTTAAACAGGTGGGAGAGGGGTTAAATCAAAAGTGTGTATTGAGAGGGGTGTCAAACTCAGGGACCGTCACATGCGTCCAAACCCTGAGCTATGCCACTGGGAATGATACAATTTCTCTTGTTTTCAACTATGTTCTGGGTCCACAAGCATTGCATTGTTACAATAGGTTTCAAAATAATATTACAAATACAAAAAAATATCAAAATACAAATAAACTAATTTAATTCAAAACACAAACAAGAAATATAATCAACCATGACTACAGGTGCATTCTGTATTGAGGTATATATTGACAGAGGTCTATTAAGGCATTTTACACGGGGGGTAAGATCTGAAGGAAAGTTGGGATTGAGCCACTTTCTTTTTGTATTGTGGTATTATCAAGTGAGTGCTGTTACTGGATCGGAAGTTATAGGAGGTGGGAACAGCTGGAGAGAGCATTCTACTCAGGTAGGGTGAGAGCATCCCTCTTAAACACAAGGCCGGAAAGGTGAATGGGGATACCTGGATTTCAGCGATGGTAAGTTTAGCTCTGTTCTATTTAGGAGTACTACCTTTGGCTTTGTTGAATGATTGTGTTTTCAACAGACTGTGGGTCGATCTCCGTAATACTGTCATGGACTATAAAGATGCATGGTATTAATGCATACGAGCTGCTTAATTATAGGTGGTAGAAGTTAGTGTCTCCCTGGTGACTAATATCTTCCATGGCATCATCACAACTTGGTATTTAGGATCCTAATAAATAGCTCTGCAAACCACTGATGGCCTAATATTAGGAGGATGCTTAGTACCAGAATTATCCATATTATTGTAATGGTGGCACTCACTGTCCCTGATCTTTAAGCAGTTAAAATTACTATTATTGATGCATTTATAAAGTGCCCACACTTAACAAACGTCATAGCACTGCAAAATCAACGTTACCAATCTGTGGCATTATAGCAGAACCAGAAAACTGAAAATGTACAGTGTATTATTACATTATGCAAAAAACAATAGTAGTTTCATAAAACAGCTATAATGTAGGCCAGCTGACCCCAGATGTTATATAAGATAACCGTTGAATCAATATATAGTCCCCACTAAGCATTGGAAACATTGATCTCGCATGATCTCCACTAAATAAATCAGTTTTTGCAGCAGATCCACCTTTACTGGATTGTTGTTATGTGGAACCTAGTTGAACCATGATGTTTATGGGAATGTGAAGACATTTCAACATGTTTCCTTGTATTGCACATTCCACATACTGCTTAGATTGTATGACACTTTTTTTTTTTTTAACAAGAGCATATGTTTACAATTTTTGATTAAAACTTTTAACTGTGTATATTTTTTTTGTAGCAGCAGATAGTAAAAGTGAAAGAAGGGCTAACCCTCCATGGAAACTTTTGATCAGTCAGAAGTACAGTTCTGTCGGATTAAAATAGCTTTTGAATGATGTTCCTCGGGAGCACCAATCAGAAGCGATGGTGGTTTCTCTTGGAAACTTCTGGACGGCTGGGAGGAGACATGTGCACACACCTGTGATGTAGAGACAGTCACTTGATCGGCTGTTTGTGCTGCCACTGAGCACAGTTCCATAAAATAGCAATGCCATACAAAACTCTAGTTGTGCCTCAGTGAGTCAGTGCTACTGTGCATGCTCCGGTTAAGCACTGCTCTAGGGTAACGGCTGAATAACTTTTCAATGGCGTACATTCAAAAGCTGTTAGGGTTTAGTCCCTCTTTACTGTTTAGTAAAACAGTAAAATAAATAAGAGACTGATAGTCTTCCTTACTACCTTTAAATCTTCTTGGCAAGTGTGCTTGATGGTTGTTGCAAATAGTAACCCATGTCACAACCATATGATTGAAAGAAAATACAACATAAATCCACAACGATTCCACATTTATTTGAAAAATCTAAAAAAATCACTTCCATCTTTCGCGAGCACTTGATGCCACATCAATACAACAGTCAGTGTGTGAATGTGTCAACAAGGTTTATTATTAAAGACAAAACTATTGTATTGAGCAGGGAAATGGAAAAACTATTAGAAAATGAACAAATGAAATCTATAATAAATGTGGTTGTACATATATTGTAAAGGCTTATTATTAAAAAAAAAAAGTGTTGGGTTATTCGTTCCGACATCACCACTGCCTTTGCATGCACAGCCCCTCATAACTGCATTATCAAAGGATAATTAGCCTGGCATCCAATCACTGGCGTTGCTGTGCCGAGAATTCTGTTTGCTCCTTAATATGTTATTAAGGAGCAAACAGAATTCTCGGCACAGCAACGTTCTTATGCTTGGCAAAGATGCGTAGTATTTCCTGACTGTTCATCAAAGCAGCGTGATAACATTTTCATGATAGTGAACACAGATCCTGTATATCCCAGCTAAGCAGCACTTCCAATAACAATCTGAGCTTATTAATGTAACGGCTGAGGCTTTTACTTGCACAGTTATTGATTTGTTACATCCTGAAAAAAATAGGCCAATTTGCAAACATTGTATTTTTTTTATTTCATTTATGCACTGCAGCTCTCAAACTGTTTTCTAAATGACAAGTTAATCAATACAGAATCTTCTAAGAATACATAGATATGACCCAGAATTGGGGATCTGTTATCATCATTTTCTGGCATAGTGTTCACTTGAGCAAAATGATAAAATAAAGTAATTGAAAGACTTCACATGAAACCGATTAATTTGCACACTTAAAACTCATTAGGAAATATTATGACTTCCTAAAGATGTTTCTTGGCAGATAAAAGTGAATTTCAAACATGGAATTGAATGTAAAAGCTTTGAGAATTTGCTTAAAGCAATGCATTAAGTAGAATAAGTCTAAAGGATAGGAAGTTTAAAGGATATCATTATAGACAATGGGGGTTATCTATAAAGATAATTTCTGGGGCAAAGTGTTCAAACCAGCAAGAATATTCCATTGGTTTCCATGGTGACTGGATCACTTTCAGCAAAGTGTTCTAACCAGCAGGAATATTCCATTGGTTCCCATGGTGACTGGACCAGCTTCAGCAAAGTGTTCTAACAAGCAGAATCATTCCATTGGTTCCCATGGTAACTGGACCACTTTCAGCAAAGTGTTCTAACAAGCAGAATCATTCCATTGGTTCCCATGGTAACTGGACCACTTTCAGCAAAGTGTTCTAACAAGCAGAATCATTCCATTGGTTCCCATGGTGACTGGACCACTTTCAGCAAAGTGTTCTAACCAGCAGGAATATTCCATTGGTTCACATGGTGACTGGACCAGCTTCAGCAAAGTGTTCTAACAAGCAGAATCATTCCATTGGTTCCCATGGTAACTGGACCACTTTCAGCAAAGTGTTCTAACAAGCAGAATCATTCCATTGGTTCCCATGGTAACTGGACCACTTTCAGCAAAGTGTTCTAACAAGCAGAATCATTCCATTGGTTCCCAATTCAATGGAATTCAGCACTTTTGTCTCTACAATTGTCATTTATATATAACCCCCAATATTTGGGGTGCACATAGTTTATAATGAATCCCAGGTTTTATTGCTTATGTAAATGCACTAGTACTGATTTACCTTTTCTGAAATTAGCCAGCATAGGATTAATTAATTTGTCTAAGGCTTGGAAGAAAATAACTTTTCTACCAAATCATAACTAAATAGCTGAATTGTTTGAACCCAGATATTCTACAATAATTAGCAATGTAATGAACATATGTGTGTTTGTAAAACTTTACTGTTTACAAAATAAATGCTTAAAGGGATGGTAAACCCCAAAATTATACTTGCTGAGTTCAGAGAGGCCTATGTGCCATAATAGGCTATTAGTGATTTGTGCAGAGATATCTACCTGATTGCTTCTACATTCTTTATGTGATCAGTTAGGGAAATGGAGCTCTTGAACACCCTTCAAATATAGGCTCAATGGCTATCCATCCATGCCAGCAGGAAGGAAGCCTGTTATATCATAAAAAATGAAAGGTCAAAGATTATTTGGTGTTTTGTCTCCGAAAGTACCCTGGCATGCATGGGCATAAATGAAGGTGCATTTTTGATTCATGCAGTCATTCCAAGATTAATCTAGATCATTGATGGTCACAATCTGCCTGTATAATGCCAGCCATCCTGGAGGCTCAAGTGGACTTATGCAGAGGCGAAGGTAAGGTAACGGAAATGAATGGTAGGAGAAGGGGGCTGATGTGCAGAGTACGAAGACTGAACACATGGAGAAGAGGTTATTAGATTATGGGAGATGAAAAGAGACGTGAAGAGAATTTGGGGTAATTAAGGTTGTACAATAGCAGTGTAACTGTGACAGAGGGTAAAACAGTTAGAAAGCAGTTAAACTGGGCACCCATACAACATTTTTAAAAAAACATTCACCATCTCTGGCTGCTTTGAAGAAAAAAATGTTTATTTTTTCTGGGGGGTTCACTACCTTCCTGCCATAGGCTCCCAGACCCAAATCTCACAATAATATTATTGTTTTGTACTGAGAGAAATATTAGGTATTATTTATCATTTTTGCTTTATAGTTATAAAGTAGAAAAAATTTCCAATCACTACAAACAGATCACGAGATTGCACATCGTGTAGGTAATCAAAGTGTTAGATTCATTTAGGATCAAGGCGTTCAGTATCCCCAAAATTCTACACCAGACTCAACTTCGTAATATCAGCCGTACTACATATATAAACCAGAAACAAAGAAAAATAGGACGTTGGCACTCTCCAATCCGAGTATAAACAAATTATTTATTGATCCAAGAACTACATATATACCTCATTCATTCTTCTAGCTCTCGTTGCAAAGAAAAAAATATTTTAAAGTGTTCATTTCACAGGAATTGACAGTACTGACCATTCCCTGCCTACCATTAAATGTCAGGTATCTTCTTTCTGCTTTAGATCAAATGAATCACCTCCAATAATGGGTGCATGATACTGCAGACCAATCACAAGCTAGATCATACTATAATTGTTTTCCATCACATCCTGGTCTGATATACTTTTCTATAAAGGTTGTCATGTGTAATTTGAATTATCCCAATTTTACAGGACACTGACATTACACCTCTGACATCTACATCTCTGCTGGGGATCTGTAGTGCAGTAGGAAATCAGCAGGGCTGTCTCAATGTTATGATGCTTATTGGACCTCAATGTCAGTGTGGGTCGCAGGAAGTCACATGGCAGGAGGTACCAGAAAAAATGGGGCACTGGAGGGCTGAACTAAGTTTCGGTCTGATATGGAAGGTGGGGACCAGAGCCCATAGCTCTGGTGTTATGCGGCAGAATTGTATTATTATAAGCTCCATGGGGGAACTTGTTTACAATGTTTAACAGAATAAATACTACTGATTCCAGAGGTGGGAGGGTAGACAAAGGATAAGATAAATATCATAAACATACCAACACTGGTATTTTAAAGCATATTATGTAGAGTGGATAGCCAATACAGCATCATATCCAGAAATGAAGAAATCTGCATGAGAATGAGGGCTATAAAAAAAATATAAATATATAATTTTGTCTTATCCTCATTAGTGCCTGAGGAAGGGACTTAGCAACTTGGTCTTGCAATCAAACTCTTATTATCCAATTAATGCTATAATTGTAACTCTACATGTTTCCTGTTTTTCCACGGCTAGCACCGTGCTCCTACTCTTTTAACTATTGAAAGAGAAAATTAGCATTAAAGTGCTACAAGTATCTTATAAAAAGTATGTGTCACTAATAGTCACTGTAGTGTATATAAATTCACTTGCACCCAAAGTGCTTAAAAATACATATAAATAATGAACTGGGCCCTGGGTCCATAAGGATATAAATAGTATATTTAAAGATTCTTATATTCACACTCACAGCTCTGTAGAATGATTAGCCAAACCCTAGCTACCTATGGATACCAAAGCAACACTCATTCTGCGCCCAGAGCACTTGTCAGGAACACCAAAAAATATTAAAGATGGCCGTTAAAATCAGTAATGGGTTATATATATATATGTTGGTACGTATTACCTAGTCTAGGTCTTATTTTACCAATACCACCTTTAGAATTCGACTAGAGTGGTATGAGGAACACTACTGGGTAGGTTCTAAGTCAGAGGGAGAGAGATTTTGTGGTGAGAGTAAGTTACAATGCTTTGTCATTCCAATAAGCATAATGGGTTACATTGGCCAAAATCGACGTATTACTAAATGTATTTACTAGCTGGAGCCATACACCTTTAAACATGTGTTCTGTAGTATCTATTTTGGTTAAAACACAAATATATAAGATTCTGTTACACACTTTCCATCACACAGGAACACATTTTTCTATGTTTTTTTCTCTACGCGTCTGTTACTGGAAATGATGATAATATTTATTTATGTAATAGAATATAACATTGATGCTCGAGAAAATGCTGGTTTTAGCAAACATGAAAAAATATGTGCTATTCCTTTCTACTGGCATCAGCAGTTTATTTTAAAAAAGATCTCCTGACTGTTTGTATAATCTATAGAATATATTAATGCTACTTATTTTGTGTGCTGTCAGCAAAGTATATAAGATTTCAGTCTGCAATGTGATACAAAATGTGGTGTAATTTTATTGAATTGTATTTCTTTCTTGGCATATTCGTTATTGCATCCATTGCCTGATATGTTTAAAGGTATACCACAATGCAAGTTTTATTGTCCTCTGGAACTTTAAGTAGAAGAGATGGCAAGGGTCAAAATAGTGTTACAAATGTAAAACTACAACATCACTATTCATGAAATACAGTGTGGTCTGTGGCATATTCACATTACGTTAAAGCTCTTTTCTCTGTTTTCATGAAGACCTTAGTGGCGGTTTTCTTAATGTTATTTAATTATATTTATTGTTCTACTGTTACTGGTTGAGAATCAGGACAAACAGAGCATGCTGGAGAGCTCAATCCTCCCATCTTATATAACACTTTTATGTTTCTTCCATCTAGGCAGCAGGGTATGTTATTATCCGGCCTGCCTGCTGAGATATGTAAACTGAATAATAGTGTAGATGGGAGCATCTTTTTTAATTATCTGATAAGTGTGAATTAGGAACCTGCAACCATTTAATGTCTGCCATAAATACATCAGATAACCCTACACCGAATGTCAAATAAGTTCTCTCAAAGTAGCTCTGTTACCTGAAAATGGCTTGAAATCATTCAGCTAAAAACAGAATTCTCCACAGATTAATATTTATCTTTTTAATCAAACTGCATGTAAACTTTTTCCGTCTTATGCCAGCCTTCACCAGCCGTGCACGTTAGTTATCCCATAATGCTTTGCATTTGACAGGGTGGGCAGGGATTACAATAAGCCTCTAGTGCAGGAACAGATGTCACACTTTACAAGGGACAGTCCGGCTTCCGGGCCGCTATCCCACAGTCCTGACTTTATCCCTTGGCGCCCCAATTATCTGGGACACCACAGAATATTTAGTTCTGCGCATGCACAGTTAGTTTGCTCAGTGAGTTGCAGGACTATTGCATATGTACAGTAGCTCTCTGGGGCCTGTTGGGAGTGCAGTATAGGAATGTAGGAATGTATATATGTAGAACTACAACACAAATAACATAGAGGCAGTATATATTAACTGATAGAGTGATGGACTAGGAGGCAAACACACAGATAGTTTTGAAAAATGTTTCTGAGATTCTTAGATCTATCTATTTACCTAGATATTTTGATGGTTATTGGGTTCCCACATACTGTTGATAATTACTTTTACTTTTATTAAACAATTTCTTGTTCAATCTTTTTTTCTATTAATCAGGGCTTCTGCCACATACCTTACAACAGGTAAGGTTGTACACTAATGTTCCTTCACTGGCTGAAAATTTATATTATTATTCTAACTTCCACCAGAATCTGGGCTACATCTAACTATGGGAATCATCATTTTAGATGGGCTTGTTAGAATCTTTGAGCTAATTACTGTTAACAAAAGAGTAGCATTAAAGGTATCTTGTAATAGCTCTGACAGTCTAAGAAATGGCTTCTCTACAACCTCATGTACAAGCTATAGACAATTTGGTTAATATATATTCTAACTCTAAAATAGTTTGTGAACTAGTGCGTAAAATGCTTGAATGCTAATTGAATAAAAAATATTCATATTTCTTCATTTGTGGATGAGAAACTTTGCATTTATTACAACAACATTTTTTACCAGGAAGATTATCTCTTATTTTCTAATAACTTGGCAGTAGTCACTTTATTGAACTCAAAAGGATTAATGATAGATTTACCTTCTTAGGAATCAAACCTGCAACCATGACGATTCAATAGAATCCCAACATGGTGTATTCATCTAACGAGACGTCAGGGGGCATAGAGGGCAAACTGACAACATTTCATAGGTCGTTCTGATACTTGTAATGATTGTCACTTTCGTTATTGATCGATACATTGAGACGGTATTACTGGTAAGAAAATCTAATGGAAAATTTAGATAAGTAGCATACTATAATTGAAAACGTTCAACCAATTCCAGTGCATATTTACTAAAATGCTATAGAAACAATACACGAGCTTAATAAATCTTGTGTCATATACTGGGTCATCCATGCTCAGTACAGCTCCGCTACATTTATAAATAGGGCAGGATAAATCATAGGCCTGCCAGTCAGGGACAAGGTATATTAAAGATTGTTTGTTAAACTAGATGGCACTATCTGCAGCAGATCATTTGAAGCAAAGCTGCCAGTCATTTTTCCCTTCGATCTAGTAATGGGGATTTAGTGAGAACAGAGATTGACAGCTATTTCTATGTTACCATTAGGGCAACATTCCTGTTTACGCAATGAGAATTTAGTACAGGCCAGTAAAGTGACTGATTATTTTTCTGCAGATATAAGAGCCATTATATTTAATTATTTTGATATCAGCTGTGTTACATTACAATGAATCACACTGATCCATTAGCTGAACGATCAGCAGCTTGAATTATATTGATAATGTATTACTGGAAATATTACTTAATGATTCCTCTCTGTGTGCATGTTAATATGGCTTGTTCAGGGTCTTGTCAGGACTCCTTCCCTGCCAACCATCCAGACACCTACAGTTTAAATAATGCAATCGTCTCCTGCGGCTGCACTCTGATTCCATGGATTGGTCGACTCAGATTTGACCTGAAATGGATATGGATCGGCCAAATTTCACAAATCACCAAAATGCGGCTATTCAGTATCTCTGAATTCAGGTCCAAATCGGCTGTTAGGGGCATTCAGAAAATAAAGCATTCAGATCTGGACAAGTTTGGCTACCCAATGTGCGCCATCCCCGAACACACTCCAAATTTGGAAAGCATTAAATTTGCATATGTAGAAGAAGTAAAGGGACTCACCAAATACACAACAGATGTGCAGGCAACAAATAGAGTACTGCATTTAAGTGCTCTTAACACTGATACAAATACTGTAAGCAAGCAATTTTTAGGCAAAAATATTAAGAGATGATGTCCTAAATTTGAATAATTGCTGACTCCAATAGGAAAGTGTGGCATTATATGCTAATTTTGCACACAACCTCTCCCAAGGTGTTGCAGAGGTTTGGCCACAAACTGGTATGGCTTCAAGCACTTCCTCCTAGCAGGGGAACTGATGTCACTTCATCTCCTGGGATCAAAACAGCACAGTACAGATTGTGTGAAAGAAACAAATTTAAAATAATTTTTCTGACATGCTGAAGATATTGGAGGTTATCTACTGCTTGAATTTATTTACTCATAATGCATGGTACATCTGTGATGCTGCCCAGACCTATATCTTATGCCCACTATAGTGCATTCCATGGGCCATACTCTCTTTATATATGGCTCTTGCACTTTATGACCTATGTATATCTATATTTACATGTATTACAACATATAGTTGCTTTTGCAATGCTCCAATGATGACAATTTATATACAATTAAAATATAATATGCTATATATTAAAATAGTATATTTACATTAATATTATAGTAATTTTTAGATTTCAATTAAAAACTGGGGAAGGGATGTTACCAGGCAATCAGGTTGTGGCATCTTACTGGGTAATCAGGCTGGTCATATTACTGGGCAGTCAGGTTGTGGTATCTTACTAGGCAATCTGGTTGTGGCATATTACTGGGAAATCAGGTTGTGGTATCTTACTGGGCAATCTGGTTGTAGCATATTACTGGGCAATCAGACTGTGGCATAATACTGGGCAACCTGGCTGTGGCATATTACTGGGCATACTGGCTGTGGCATATTACTGGGCAATCTGACTGTGGTATATTACTGGGTAATCTGGCTGTGGCATATTAATTTGCAATTTGGCTGTGGCATATTAACTTGCAATCTGGCTATGGTATATTACTGGGCAATCTGACTGTGGCATATTACTGGGCAATCTGGCTGTGGCATATTCATTTGCAATCTATCTGTAGCATATTAATTTGCAATCTGGCTATTGTATATTAATGGCCAGGCTAATAACGGCATATTAATGGCCAGGCTAACAGTAGCATATTAATAGTCAGGCTAATAGTGGTATATTAATGGGAAAATAGACTGTGGCCAAAGTGATGCTGTGGCATGTTCTGTGGGGCAAAATAACATGTACTAAGGGGGAAAGTGACACTGTGGTTTGTTCTGCAGGGGCAGTTCTGTGGAACAAAGTAACACTGTCTCATGCAAAATTGTGTGGGTGCAATATGAGTGCAAGCCAAGTGCTGTGGGTGCAATATAGGTGCATGGCAAGTGCTGTGGGTACTGTATGGTGCTGTGTTAAGTCCTTTAGGTGCAATGAGGGTGCAGAAAAATGGAATCAAAACAAGAATTGCAATTTTTCAATAACATTTTTATTACATATACAAATAGTGACATGAAAATAGTTGCATATAATATTAAAAAGTTTACATTTACATACAGTTTTTTACAATGCGACTTTAGAACAAATGGGTCGAGGGTGGCCCACTGCTAAAGACTTTGCCCAGGGCCCACTAGGGTCTTAAAGTGGCCCTGGGTGGGGTGCATGAATTTAGTCAGGCCTTAAGCAGCATGAAAACTAAATAAACCACTGTTTACACATTATCATTGCATTCTGCAGATCTGATGCTAGAAAGCTCAAGGTTAAAGAATGTCATGAATCATCATTTGTCAAAGGAAGAACAAGGTTCTTTACTCTTGCGGTATCCCTGACCCAGTGCAGCAAGCCACAGCACTGTATAGAGTTGCTTCATTGTAATTTACCTATGTCAGCAGCATTGGTGTACACTGAGATTAGCTCTATCATCACTTTGCCTCATTGTCTTCTGCATTTGGAGTCCATCCAGCACATTCCTTGCCAGATCTTCCATTAATGATCTTATAGCAATATTCAAAGAAACAAAAAGTTTCATCCAAACCTCCCTTCCACCACTTCCATCCTCCCAGACACATATATTTATACTGTAGGAATTACATATGGGACATTACCCTCAATTCACCAGTTCAGTGTTTGTGCAGTTCCAGTATTTGACTTGATTGCTTTGATGCTTATTGCACACTTATTTGCTTCCCAGTTTTAATAATAAGAGTACATATTTGTATACTCTTAGCTTAGACTCAGTGAATACCATGGTACATGACATGTAACTATCAGCTATGAGAAGCACATGCCATTTCTCAGCTTGGAGCCCTCTCCTGCCTAGTATTGTCAAGTTTTATTTACAGTGTATGATTAACAAGACAGATGAACTGGCATTTGCTTCTCACTGTAGTTGTTAATTTGACCTTCCAGACACCAACACCAGTAAAGCCAGGAAGCCAAGAGTATCCAGCAATATGTATCACTCCATTCTTATTTATTTTCACATGTCCTACTATTGGACTTACTGCCTATAACAGTATGCCAGTCACATATTTGTGCCATTCAGGGCCGTCTTTAACGCGGGGCAAACGGGGCAGCTGCCCTGGGCCCAGTTACTCCTGGGGGGCCCCAAGGCAGCTGTCCCGTGGGCCCCCAGCCCCTGCAAGCCGCATCCAATGGATGTAAGTACTTGGGAAGGGGGGGGGGGGGGGTGGCTTGGGCATCTGACTGGCACACTATTACTGGGCTCTGACTGGCACAATATTACAGGCATCTGACTGGCACAATATTACAGGCATCTGACTGGCATAATATTACAGGCATCTGACTGGCACAATATTACTGGGCTCTGACTGGCACAATATTATAGGCATCTGACTGGCATAATATTACAGGCATCTGACTGGCACAATATTACAGGCATCTGACTGGCACAATATTCCTGGGCTCTGACTGGCACAATATTACAGGCATCTGACTGGCACACTATTACAGGCATCTGACTGGCATAATATTACAGGCATCTGACTGGCACAATATTAAAGGCATCTGACTGGCACAATATTACAGGCATCTGACTGGCACAATATTCCTGGGCTCTGACTGGCACAATATTCCTGGTATCTGACTGGCACAATATTCCTGGGCTCTGACTGGCACAATATTACTGGGCTTTGAATGGTACAATATTACTGGGCTCTGAATGGCACAATATTACTGGGCTCTGAATGGCACAATATTACTGGGCTCTGACTGGCACAATAATACTGCGCTCTGAATGGCACAATATTACTGGCATCTGAAAGGCACAATATTACTGGCATCTGAATGGCACAACAATTATGGCATATGTGTGTGTGTGGGGGGGTAACATTGCGATGGATGGCGGGATTGCATGCAGGGGAGGGGGCAGGGTCCAGGGGGCCACTTCAGACATGGTGGGGGGAGTGGAAGGCTAGATGCCCTAGCTAGAGCAGACAGGGTCTTCCACATACAGATACACACTCCACTCCTGGTTCAATCCACTGCTTTTGAATCAGTATTGCAGTGTTGCTTGATCAGAAGTGCAGTTTACAGTGTCCATTTTAGGAAATCTGTACTCCATCCCCCCCCCCCCCCCCCCCCCACCCCAGCTCTCTCATACATCCTCCAAATATCTTTCATCATTCCTCCATCCTGCCAAACTCATTCCTCCCTCCCTTCAAACTCCATCCTTCCTGCTCCATCCTCAGGTGATGGCATAAGCTGGAGACACCACAGACACATTTAGCTTTTTTCTCTTCCTTTATGCATTTGCATGCAATTTTGCTCACAAAATGGGGAATTGAGAAAGTGATTGAAAACTTAAGGCCAAAGTAGCAGAATTGGAAAGAATTCTCCCATTCAGCTATACTTCAAACACTGCTACTTTGGACTTAATTTTGCAATTATCTGCTCAATTCCCTGCAATTTTCTTTAATAAATAAAATCATTGCTTAGAGCCTGGCTACTTTGACCTTATGTTTGAAATTTCCTTGTCAATTCCCTCTTTCATGAATAAAATCATTGGGGCTTTTTTCACTTCAGTTACTTTTCCAATTCAGCTTAAGTTTTAAATGATCTTTTAATTCCTTCTCTCATAAATAAATTCCTTGTGGCTTGATTCATGAAAGAGGGAATTGACAAGTGAATTTCAAGTTGGAAAAGTAGTCAAAATGGAAAAATTCTACTATGGAGTTAAATTAGTACTACAAGTTCCATGATGATCAGCTAGCAAGTTGCTGGCAGTCAACAAAGTGTAGTGTAACTCTGTGATTCACAGCCAACATTCTCAACCAACTCTAATACCGTTGTTGAGTATTCACTTTCCCATGATGCTTTGTCTGCCAAAACACTGATGAGGCTCATGGGAAATATAGTCTCAACAGCTAGATTATTACCTGTTTCTAGTAGCAATATATTTAAAACATGCAAATACATTTTTAAAATAATCATTGAGAATGGAATTTTAAAAAAGAAGCTGAATTGGATACATTCCCCCTCTGTGTGTTGAGTGGGGCATTGTTTTTTTCAAAGGGGTTGTTTGTTTTTGAAGATTGGCCACAACATAACAACATGGTGTGTGTGTGTGAGGGGGCGACACCTGAAATCCAACATCTGATGCCTGACACCTGCTTCCTGACAGCTGATACCTGACACCTGAGGGAGCATTGAGGACAGATGATGCAGAACATCTGACCCCTGACACCTATGGTGACCACATGTCCTGGAATGCCCAGGACAGCCACAATCCGGAGGTCCTGATTAGCTTAGAGTACAGAAGCCTCCTTCACACAGATCTCACTGTAACCTGCAGCAGCAGCATGCACCAGGTAAGAAAATAAAACCCATACTCTCTCTCTGACTCTGTGTGTGTATTTGTGTATGTGTGAGTGACAGATGTGTGTGAAACTGCTTATCTAGTAGAGATAAAAATTTTAGTTTAGTTTTCGTCCATTCGTTGCATGCGTTTAGTCAGAAACTAATTTTGTCCTTTGCTGCATTTGTTTCAGAAATTCGTTCATTATTTTTTTATATTCATTAATAGGAAAACATACGAAATCAAGCGATTATTTTGCCTAAACTTAACCCATTAGAGACAAGACATTTTTACCTTGACTTTCACTGGGTGACAATGGCTGTTTTGACATTTCTTGGGTGTTTGTGTTTAGCTGTAATTTTCTTCTCTCTCACATACAGTACCCACACATATTATATGTTGTATTTATCGTTATAAGAAGGGCTTTCATTAGATACCATTATGTTCATCATATCTTATAATTTACTACAAAAAAAATCATAAAATATGATGAAAAAGTTTAAAAAAAACACTTTTTCTAACTTTGACCTAAAATATAATTGACACAAATACAATCATTAAAAAAGACACCATCTAAATAGTTTCTAAATGTTGTCCCGAGTTCAGAAATATGCATGTTTCCATATTTTTCTGTATTTTTTTGCGAGTTATGGGGAAAAAACCAAATATAGTGTTTTTTGTTTTTTTTTCTATATTGACCTTTTTTTAACATTGAAATGTTACTTGGCTACCTCTAGTGGCAGTCAAGCAGCATATTCAGAGCGACGAAAGTGAATTTACTTTCACTTCCAAAGCTTAGACCACCAGAGTGCACCACCTCAGGCACTCCGTGGGGCGATCGTGTGTGCCCCAGATAGGAAATTTTGGTGCTGGCTATTGCCTCAACATCGAGGCAATAGACCTGCACCATTAAAGCAGTTTTCATTATTGTTGATCGCGAAAACCACTTGATTCACCACAGGACGTGCCAGGCACGTCCATTGTCGCAAAGGGGTTAATAGTAGGGGGTGAAATTCGGATGGAATTTGTCTATTTCATCTGAATTCCCCAACCATTTACTAGTAGTATTGTGTTTGTTTAGTATGCAATTGTATTAAGCATAGGTCAAATTTCCATTCAAATGAATGGAATAACCAAATGAATGCTGAAATGGACGAAATGGCCTAACTTCAATAGTATAAGGTTGGAGAATTCGGCTGAAAGGGTCTAATTTCATCCAAATTTCATCCCCTACCTTATACTGTTGAGCTGTCGAAATTTGGCTCTTTCATACGAATTTCCCAACCTCATACTATGTATTGAATGAACATAGGTGAAATCTCCATTCAAATGAATGGAATAACCAAATGATCATCTGAATGACCCAGCCTTATCATATGTATTGAATGAACATATCGTACGAATGGAAATAACAAATGCAGCAATGGTCAAATGGCCTAAGTTCAATAGTAAGTGGTTGGGGAATTTGGATATAGAAGCTTATGGACATCATTTTGTTGAAACCAAAAATACAGAAACATAGTCAAATTTTAGTGGTGTAGATATAAACCCAAAAGTGTGATTAAAATAATATTAATAAAAGTGTATAAAAATATATGATATTTTGCATACTAAATGTTAAAAAATAACAGCAAATGTGTTTGTTTGTTTTTTGCAATCAGTATGTGAAGCACAGAGAATTAGAGGCAAAGTCAGTGTATAATATATAAGCATTTAAAATTTAACATAGATTGTATTACTAAGAATTTTGATAATTATGGATGTGAAATGTAAACATTCTTTAAAATATACTACATGTTAAAAAACTGAAAAGCAATACCCCAACCTCATTCAAGCATTACAATACAACAACTAGCATTACAATACAACAACTAAAGTCGAAATTGAGTCAAAATTGAGACTATTGGGTCTATTGAAAAAAATTTGGAGGTCGTTTTTAATCTGTTTATTAATGATCTCCCAGGTTGTGCTGACAGCCATGTCTCAGTGTTTGCTGATGACACAAAATTAGGTAAGGTAATAAAGACTAATCTTGATGTTTTTTCTTTACAGGAAGATTTGGACAGAGTAGGGAACTGGGCAAGAAAGTGGCAAATGAGGTTCAATATAGACAAATGTAAAGTTATGCATTATGGGAAAAATAATAACAAAGCAACATATACGTTAAATGGTATTTCCCTGGGAAAAACTACTAACGAAAAGGATTTAGGAATAATTATAGACAACAAACTTGGCAACAGTGCCCAATGCCAGTCAGCAGCTGCAAGGGCCAATAAGATATTGGCATGTATAAAACGAGGTATAGATTCACGGAAGGAGGACATCATCTTGCCTCTTTACAAATCAATGGTAAGACCTCACCTTGAATATGCAGTACAATTCTGGGCACCAGTCCTTAAAAAGGATATTAAGGAACTAGAAAAAGTGCAAAGGAGAGCTACAAAATTAATAAGGGGATTGGAGGATCTTAGTTATGAAGAGAGACTTAAAAAATTGCATTTATTTACTTTAGAAAAAAGGCGTCTTAGAGGGGATATGATAACATTATATAAATATGTGCAGGGCCAATATAAGGAGCTCTCCAGGGACCTGTTCATTAATAGAAATGTACAAAGAACAAGAGGTCACCCCCTGAGACTGGAAGAGCAAAGATTTCATAGGCAGCAAAGGAAGGGATTCTTTATGGTAAGGACAATAAAATTATGGAACTCACTGCCAAGAGAGGTAGTGCTATCAACCACAATAGATGCATTTAAAAATGGTCTGGATGTTTTTTTAGAAAAGCAGAACATACAGGGGTATTAATAATAGAATGAGCATTAATAATAGAGCTTTTTGATCCAAGGAGAAATCTGATTGCCCTTTTGGAGTCCAGAAGGAATTTTTTTCCCCCTAGGAGGCAACATTCTAAAAAAGCTTCCTTAGGGGTTTTTTTGCCTTCTTTTGGATCAAAACGCTGAAATGATAGGTTGAATGGTTGAACTTGATGGACTTGTGTCTTTTTTCAACCTAAATTACTATGTTACTATGTTACTGAAATAGACCCACTTTAGTTACATTACAACTGATTTCAAAATGTAGACGAAAATGTGTCGAAATGAAGCCAAACTGCCGAATGGACGAATTCCACAGATCATAAGACAGTCATTATTCATTTAGGATCAGTATTCTTCCGCAAAGCATAATAAAAACTATAACAATATGGATACTGAATGTCTGATTACTCTGCACTGTGGAATTCGACAGTTAGATAAATTCAGCTTAATTTTACTCCATTTCAACTCTATTTCAGCTATTAGCATTATATACAATAACTTAAGATGAATTTCGAATTCGACATATCAGAGTGGCTGTCGGCCAACGAATGAAAGAATGGACAAATGAATTAATAAAGACACGGAGGCTCTTATTATGCATATCTATTTCTTTTAATATTATGTTTTGGAGAATTGCACAGCCTATTTTCATAATAATATTTGTTTTACCATTTCTTTCTTTTCACCACATGGGTGAGCTCTTGGAAAAAAATATGTTATTTTTATATGCCCACTAAAGCACTTCTTATATACATAATAAAATAATTTAGAGCTCACTAATAAGGTGAAAAGAGAATCATGGTAAAACAATATTATGATAATAGGCTGTGCAATTCCCTAAAACATAATGTGACCAGTGACCTATAACAAAATATAAATAAATCCACATAGATATAGTCAGTGTCAGAGGAGTTAAACCCTGGATGGCTAGACAGATAGAGGCAGTGTCAGAGGAGTTAACCCCTGGATGGCTAGACAGATAGAGGCAGTGTCAGAGGAGTTAACCCTTTTGGTGGCTAGACAGATAGAGGCAGTGTCAGAGGAGTTAACGCCTTTGGTGGCTAGACAGATAGAGGCAATGTCAGAGGAGTTAACCCCTTGGGGGGCTAGACAGATAGAGGCAGTGTCAGAGGAGTTAACCCCTTTATCCACACACTCACTCACTCACACTGACATACACACACACACACACACACACACTCACTCACAAACTCACACTGACACACACACTCACATACACACACACTCATACTGACATACACACTCACACTGACACACAAACTCACAGTGACATATACACACACTCACACTGACATATACACACACTCACACTGACATATACTCACACTCACACTGACAAATACACACACACTCACACTGACATATACACACACACTCACACTGACATACACACACTCACTCACACTGACATACACACACACTGTCTTACTGTTTAACTTACTTGCTGCAGGCATCTCCCTGCTTTGAGCTCCTCGCGTGAAGGAGGGACTGAGCCAATCACGGGAGGCTTCTGAACTATCAGCCAATCCGGCTGAGACTTCCTTCAATCAAGTTCCCCCGGACACAGTAAAAAAAAGAAAGAAAAAGACCACTGCATAGAGAAGAAAAATGCCACCTCTGTCAGGGTGCCACCTGGGGCAGCTGCCCCACTCTGCCCCATTAAAAGGCCGGCCCTGGGTGTAGCATTGGATTAGTAGTGCAGTGTAATATTGGATCAGCAGTGTAGCATTGGATTAGTAGTACAGTGTAGTATTGATGTAGAATTATTAAAAATCTTTATTGAAACCTGTATTGAATTATTGTACTAACTCCATTTTAACCTCACATTATGACTTACATGACATAATTTCCTGACAGTATTTAGTATAATGAATAGAGACTGTATTCTCTCTCTAAGGACATAACTAGCCCCGGAATTACTGAATCTCCTGTAATTTGCAACATAGTATAATCTGAAGGCCATGAGAACACCGGCCAAATGAAATGTTCTATTCATAAAAGAACCTTGCACCCGACCACGAGACTGACATCACTAACTACGCAAAATGATGCCCAAGCCCCCCCTTCCACCGAGTAAGCCTCGTGCTGGGAAAGATGGTGCTTGAGCCATCCGTCCACACCCGTGTCCAGAACAAAACCACCTCTCGGTGGGAGGACACCTAGCTAACCACTTAGTTTTTGAGCCAATTAATCATATTGATGGGTGGACATTGACGACACAGCCACTTAACATTTAACCCAATTAATGATGTTTATTTGTTATTATCTGATATTCAATGATGATGTCATTCTGCCTCTATAAGGGCTTGTAAGCCTGAATTTTACCAGATGCTAATAAATTTCCTCGAAGTTATTTTAACCTGAACTGCATGTGTCAGTGTGAACTTACTTCTGCGTATACGCAATTTATTCATCTCAGATTTGGACAGGAACAGATAGAGTTTCAAACATTTTTGTTTATTTCTAAATTAATCTACATCAATTTGGCGCCCAACATGGGGCACCAGGCTATGGCCTCTGGCCGGTAAGCCGTCCTAAGGAAGACGCTGTTGGGCGGAGGAATCGGGGGGGGGAAGGAAGGGAGACTGATCACATCTGATTACACGGTAGAGACTTCTGCAGGAGCCACCGGTATGTTCCAGCCCCTTTGATTGACCCGTCCACATGTCTGTGACTGCTTCCCGGGAAGACAGGTAATATCTTGCCCGGTGTCTTGTTACTCATTTGTTTACCTGCATTTAGTCTATCTGTTGCCTGGGTATGTTAGTGGTTTATGTTTAGTTAGTTTTGTTCTTTCCCTCTTTTGGGAAAAAGGGGGGTGGACCTGTGGGAGGTTGCCTGGGGGTCTTTTGTTGCCTGTTTTACCCCTTTTAGGAGTCACGTGGCCCAGACTGTATGGAAAAAGGGGGGTGGACCTGTGGAAGTTGTCCTGGGGGGTCCTTGTTGCCTGTTTTCTCTCTTTTAGGTGCTGTCTAGCTAACAGTAGTAAGGAAAAAGAGAGTGGGGGGAATCTGTGGAGGGGTGTAGACTCATTGCTTCCTGGGGATTCCCCCGTGGTGTCACTTTGATAGCCTAGCTAGCCGCCTCATTGTGCACCTTGCTCTGCTTGCAGAGGGTGGTACCCTCCAGCTTCGAAGCGCTGAAGCTGGTGGCATTCCCGAATTTTATTTTTGTGGTGGTGGATTCGAGCAGGCATTGCTGTCTTCCTGCACCACGGGTAGTGAGACTTATGGGTGGTTCCATAGGGGCACTACGGGAGTGAGGATAGAGGTGGCCACACTTAGTGGACTGCTGTAACGAGGGAGGCTGGCGGATCTCGGGCCGGTGTTAGTTGTTTTCCGCGGCCGCTGGTAGTGAGATTTACGAAAATCGTTCTCCGAGCGGGTACACTACGAGGTTGAGGGAGGTGGCTTTGGCCACAAGAGTAAAGGAAAGGGATTACTGTTGAATTTATTTGAACTGTGTTGCATGCACTGTATTTCAATTGAAATGTTGTCTTAAATGTTGTCTTAATTGGGAGTCATTCAAACTCCTGGGTCTGTCTCTACTTTCATTTTTTTTATTTTTACTCTATTTTCTGTATTATTTATATTATTTATTTCTATTTTTTTTTTTGTGAGAGAATTGATTGGTCACACACTTCTCACCCCGCTCCAATCCGTGGCTACCACCTAGGGTACACGGATTCAGTGACTGGTCTACGTTTTGGGAAGACGCACTTAGGAGGGACCCACCCTTCCTAGTGGCAGTCGAGCACTGTAGACGTTCTGTTTCATTTTCCTTTACCTATACTTGGGACGTTTTGTATAGGGGGATATGGGACAGGAAGCGAGTAAGCCCAGTAGGGGCTGGCTCGTGTGTGACTTAGTTGAAGATAGAGAGGGTAAAGAGATGGTTAAAAATGTTTAAAAGATTGCTAAAGTGTGTAAAATTGCTGTGCCTTCATGTGGTAGATTACAACCGGAAAGCTGGCGTAGATTACTGACAGAGAAGAAAGGCAAGCTTACAGATAATGATTTATTGCGTACTACTAAAGCATGGTACAGAGTAGCGAAGGCTATTCAGCAGGAAGGTTGGGTTGAAGAAGAGATAAATCATAAAGGTGTAAAACTGTATGTATATCACAAGAATTGTGTTACTGGGGCATCCCCTCAGCCAACGCCCCAAGATGATGCCCAGGGGATGTCCATTCTCAAGGTTCAGTCAGCAACAAGCGATAGCCAGCTGACCATGTTCCCCACTCCCGACCCTCCCAATACCTATCCCGTCACTTCCCCTGTTTGCCCGGTTCTGAATTCTGATGGATCTTTATTCTCCCCTTCATCATCCCTAACATTCCCATCATCCTCATCCATCCCTGCACTACCTTCTGTGTCTAATCTAAATGTTACATCCACCATTCCTTCTCTACGCTCTCTCTCTGTTGATAATTCTACCATCCCATCTGCATCCACCCAGTTTACTAACCCCTCCTCCCTTGCTATTGCCAATCCTACTACACCCGCTCCGGCAACTCCTCCTACACCCATATCTACTAATACTTCTCTGTCTTCTCCGTTACTCACCCCTCCCACAGTCCAGGTTCCCACCTCCTCCCCTAATCCTTACCCAGCTGTCCTGCCCTCCTCTGTTTCCGCCCTAGCCCCCACCCAGTTGGCCTGGCCATACCCCTTACCATACCCCATGTCCTTGCCCTATCCAAATTACCCCTACCCCTTTTTCCAAGCCACTCCTCAGACCCCGGTCATGCCCAGTCCGGCCCAGTCTGCCCCGGATGTGCCCACATCCAACATGGCCGCCACTTCCTCCCTTAACCCTAATGCAGCTCCTTTCCACACTTCCAATATGGCGGCCCCCAGTCATCCAGCGCCCCTGATGCCGGTACTTCCCGGTGACTATTCACCCCGAGCTCATAACCCACTCGCCACCCCAGCATCTGGGAATCCCACATTTCCCGCGGTTCTGACACCTCAGGTGATCCCGTTGCGTAGAAGGGCCCAGACCACAGATGAGGATGAGAATGACGAGGGATCCCAGGACTCACTAGTGGATGCGGAGTCACAGCCCCACCGTTCCCTCGATGATCCTTTCGGACACGCAGGTCGGGGGAATCGGGGGGATCAGGCCCCTCCTAAATATGTTGCTTTTAATCCTACTCAAGCTAGTGCTCTAATGAAATCACTCCCTGACCCAGAAAAGCAGCCTATGCCTTTTTACCGAGGGATAGTTCAGATTCGAAAGACTTATTCCGCACCATGGCGTGATTTACTAAGCATTTGTGCTATTAAAGCCGGGGATGCATATTGGCCCAGCATGTCCCGCCACCTCAGTGCAGATCTGCTAATAAGTGACACTGATTACCCCTCCGGAGTAACTTTTTGCAGTCAGCTAAAAGAGTGGGCTAAAGACAAACTTGCAGATCAGGCTGCTGGCCTTACTGATATTATACAAGAAAAAGGAGAATCAGTGGAAAGGTTTCATGCAAGACTGTTTCAAATGTTTACAGATTTGGGTTTTGACCTTACTGACAAGATTCATTCACAAATGCTGTCAGGTGCATTTGTCCAAGGTGTAAAAGACTCTATACGCAAGGGAATCATTGCTGCACGCCCTGAATATAAGGTAGTCTCTCTAGATACCTTACTCTTAGTTGCTAGAGGTCTGGAATCTGCCCAGACTCCTAGGAGACCAACCTCAGTTCCCTCCTCAGCTCCTCTCATGGTGTCCCGCTCCACCCCTATCCCAAAAGGCACCAAACCTGAGGATGTAACGTGTTATAATTGTAAGGCCAAAGGACACTACAGAAGTAGTTGCCCAGAACCCAAGAGAGTGCACAAACCAGCATCTGACTCCAAGGCCACAGAAACGGTTCCAATTGTTGAGGAACCAGATGGTTAGGAAACTGGCAAGCCTGTGTCATTAAACCCTGTCATGGCAGTGTCTTCAGGGGATAAGGGGGGGCCACTCGCCACTGTGACTCTACCCATTGAAGGACGACCTACCACATTTCTTGTTGACACAGGTGCAGCCCGAAGTGTTTTGAGAGAACAAGACCTGCCAGATACATCATTTTTGTCAGATATTGATGTCTCTTGTGTTGGGGTGGATGGCCAACCAAGACACAGTCCTTTAACAACTGCATTACGAGTTGGCAACTACCCTAGCTTGCTTGCTCGTTTTGTAGTATCTTCCACATGCCCAATTAACCTGTTAGGCGCTGATGTCCTCTCACGCCTGAAGGCATCTATCACCTTCACCCCAGATGGACAAGTGGAATTGTCTACTCCTCTATCCGAATCAGACACCTCAGCCTTGTGCTCCCTACCTCTAATGCTGCATTTAGAAGAACCCCGTGGGGAAGCAAAGGAACAGAGGTCCAATTTTCCTGATATACTAAAAACAAAGGTACCTGCCAAATTATGGTCCTCAGGCCCAGAGGACATAGGTCACCTAAGAGTACCACGTGTGGTGGTAAAGCTCATTCCAGGAGCAAAATTACCAAGGAAACCACAATATCCTTTAAAACCAGCTCAAGCTGCAGCTATTTCAATTCATATCAAAGCACTCTTGGAGAAGGGTGCTCTTGTAAAATGTGTATCAAAGTACAACACTCCATTATTTCCTGTGAAGAAGAAAACTCCAAAAGGTGAACCAGAGAAGTACAGAATGGTTCAGGATCTCCGTGCTGTCAATGAAGCAACTGTCCTGGACACCCCTATTGTGCCAAACCCTCACACTCTGCTCTCTGGCGTCCCACCATCTGCAAAATACTTCACAGTCATTGACCTGGCTAATGCCTTCTTCAGTGTTCCACTGGATCCTATTTGCTAATATCTGTTTGCCTTCACTCATGAAATGCAACAGTATACATGGACTGTCATTCCTCAAGGGGCACAAAACTCTCCAAGTCAATTTGCAAAAGCCATGTGTTCCATCCTTGACCCATGGCAAACAGACCATCCCGAGGTTGTACTCCTCCAGTATGTGGATGATTTATTACTCTGTGGAGATGACATACCTACAACTGAAGACTGTTCAATTAGTCTCCTCTGCTATCTGGCAGAACAAGGATGCAAAGCTTCACGTCTCAAGCTGCAATTCTGTCAATCCACAGTACTCTTCCTTGGTCATTGCCTATCTCAAGGTACCAGACATCTCACTCGGGACCGAGTAAGAGCCGTACTGGATATTCCACCTCCAAAGACCTCAAAATCTCTACAGGCCTCATTTCCTATTGCAGAGCATGGATCCCAGAAGCCTCTCTGCTTATGCAACCACTCTATGATGCACTCAAGTCAGACCCATTTTGCCTGACCAATAAAGCACTGGACAATTTTCATACTCTAAAACGTGCCATTGCATCTGCTCCTGCTCTGGGCCTGCCAGACTATACCAAGCCTTTCAAATTATTTGTCTCTGAAAGACAAGGCCATGCTACAGGAGTACTTACCCAAACAAATGAGAGGCCGCCAGAGGCCTATTGGATTTCTCTCCTGCCAGCTGGATATCGTGGCCAGAGGGACCCCTTCATGTCTTAGAGCTGTTTTTGCTGCAAGGGAACTTATTGAAAGTACTGCAGACCTGGTCCTTGGCCACCCCTTGGTTGTATTGGCCCCTCATGACATCTCTGCCATCATCAACCAAGTTCAGCTCAAGCATGTGTCTCCCGCTAGACACCTCCGTTTACAGTGTCATCTCCTGCTGCCTTACAACATTACCATACACAGATGTCAAGTTCTTAATCCATCCACTCTTCTTCCACTCCGAGGGGGGTATCCACTATGGGTTTATCATGGATGAAACCTATGTTTTTCTTCTCACTGGGACCATCAAGAGAATGCATCCTGATTTAACCTTTTATAAAGAACAAACACCTCTCTGTGAGGGTCCAGGATATGCCTTCTGTACCACATGGTACAAGCCAAACATCACTCCTGAACCTTGCTATGAAGATGAACTCTACCACTGGGTGGAGGTGAAACTCACTGCCCAAGACTTCTATTGTGATTCTGAAGGCAATAGCATGGTCCTGATCCAACTACCCCCAGAACTCAATTACTTGTACCGTCATTGGGATACTGCTATTCCACATGTCCCTGTTACCAAGTTGAAAACAAAATCATGGAATGATCTTGGGCCCATGGCAAAATTATGGGCCACCATGGATGAATCAAAGCTACAGGAAAATGGCATTGTCAAGTACCCAACAACTGACCTTCTTGAAGCATGGCCACGCCATTTCCTGGAAAATGAATTCCAAGACCTGCTCATAGTGAATAACTATGACCCAGAGACACCTCATGACTGTTTTGAACAAATGAAACAATACATCTGCCAACTGTACATGAGAATCCATTAACAAATCCTGACTTCACTCTGTTTGTGGATGGTTCAAGGTATGCTGATGAAGAAGGAAAATACCACACAGGATATGCCGTGACCACAACAGATGAAGTTATCAAATCATCATCTCTACCGCCAGAAATGTCTGCACAAGAAGCTGAATTACAAGCCCTGTCTTCA
Source organism: Pelodytes ibericus (assembly GCA_036172795.1). Classification (NCBI taxonomy): domain Eukaryota; kingdom Metazoa; phylum Chordata; class Amphibia; order Anura; family Pelodytidae; genus Pelodytes; species Pelodytes ibericus. Next base: position 40,860,127 of record CM069862.1, read on the forward strand.
GCATGCAAAATCTCCGAAGGAAAACGTGCCAACATCTATACAGATTCAAGATATGCCCTGGGTGTGGCACATGACTTCGGCCTCATTTGGAAGACGAGAGGATTTCTTACCACTGCCGGTACACCAGTCAAACACAGCTCTGCAATCAAGGAACTAATGGATGCCCTCCTACTCCCTGAAGAAGTGGCCGTCTTGAAAGTCAAGGCACATGGGAAGTTGGATACAGATGAAGCAAAGGGCAACCATTTGGCTGATCAGGCTGCTAAGCAAGCAGCAAGAAATTTGCAGGAAGTGGATGAAGAAGTGTCCGGTCAAGAAGAAGTTCCTATTTTTACCCTACAGACCCTTCCTACTGATCTAAGAATTTTGCGGGAACAGCAAGCCGCAATTACCCCCGAAGAAATCCAGAAATGGAAGAAGAGAGGGGCTGTCCTAAAGGACGGAATATACTACAACAACTTTAAATTCTGCCTTCCTAAAAATTTATATCCAGCAGTTGTCCAATGGGCACATGGACCTGCACACCTGTCAAAAGACTTGATGGCTGCCCTCATACAGAAGTATTATGAAGCACCCGGAATCACAACATTGATCAGTAACTTCTGTAAGGCCTGTGTTATTTGCGCAAAATGCAATCCAGGAAAGCCGACCAAAGTGCCTTTGAAACACCTGGCTAAGCCCATGTATCCATTCCAGAGAATACAAATTGATCACATACAAATGCCCAAGAGTGGGCCTCATGAGTATGCACTAGTAATAGTGGACATGTTCTCAGGCTGGCCAGAAGCCTACCCAGTGGCCAATATCACTGCCAAGACAACAGCAAAACGTCTACTTACAGATATTGTATGTAGATTTGGACTTCCAGAAGTCATTGAAAGCGACCAGGGCCCAGCCTTTACGGCAACAGTGACTAAAGAAATTTGGACTGCTCTGGGAGTGACCCTAGCCTTTCACACCCCTTACCACCCACAAAGTAGTGGTAAAGTGGAACGCATGAACGGCACACTAAAAGCCAGAATGTTAAAAATGTCACAAGAAACAAAGATGCCCTGGCCAGAAAGTCTGCCAATAGCTTTATTCAGTGTTAGGCACACACCTAGAGGGAAGCACTCACTATCCCCATATGAGATTCTATTTGGGACTGCACCCAGACTAGGTTGTTATTATCCGCAACAGTTGCAGCTTCAATCTGATGTTTTAGTAGACTATGTAACTGAACTCGCAAGTGCCTTGAACAAAATACATGCCCAAGTTTTCTCTTCAATTCCAGATCCCGATTTGGATACAGGTACTCACAACCTGCTTTCCGGAGATTGGGTTCTAGTCAAGAAATTTGTGCGGAAACACACCCTGGAACCAAGATTTGACGGACCATTCCAGGTTCTCCTGATCACCGCAACCTCCTTCAAATTGGCCGGCAGGCCACATTGGAGCCACGCTTCCCATTGTAAGAAAGTTCCTGCCCCATAGGAAGCCGGTACCACACAACCATGTACCTCTGGTATATTATCTCCTTAATCAGCTTAATTAAAGCCCAACAAGTAGCCATCACCAAAGATGCCAGTGGGTACACCTTCTGGTATAATTCATCATGTACCCGTGTGGCTACTTATACTTTTGATTACTGTGACATCGTAGAATGCCCATTCCCCACGTCACAGATTCAGAATATCTATAGAGATATCCCTCATTCAAAGGACCCCTATGTTTGTGTAGTTGACAAACAATGGGGGCACAATTGTAACCATTGGGGGGTGGCAGGATGGAATGCCGGGCCTGCCTGGGGTTACAAACCAAAAAGTGCTTTATCTAAAGTAGATGATCATGGTAGATCCCTTCTCCAAAGAATGACCCTAAGAAAACCTGAAGGAGGTATACCAATGAAATTAATCCTGAATATTGAGCATCCCAGCCCAACAGATGCAGACCAGTATGTAATGGGAATGTATTGGAAAAAGGGTTCCTATAACAAATTAGGGCATTTCTACCTTAAAGATATGTGCCACTCTTCTGAGTGGCAAGGGACCACCCACATGGTCTCAAATCCATTGAAACCACACATCCAGTCCTTTAAAGACATGATGGCCATTGCAAACCCCACATTTGAAGATACCATGGCCGCTGAAACAGGTTTTAACGATGTTAATCTATGGTTAGAATGGATGAAATATAATGCCAATAAGCATAACAGAACCGCATGTTATGTGTGTGGTGGTGCCCGGCCTCACCTGGGCACCGTGCCTTTAACCTTGCCAGTAGATGTAGAAGAATGTGTTTTGAGTCTTTTTGCCTATCATTACGAATTCAACAGGTCCATATGTAAAGCATGGACAGTAGAATATCCCCTTCTAGCCAAGGATTGCAAACCCCCAGATGGTGTTACAGTTTATAAAGGTAATTACACCTGTTATGCTAATTATGATGGGATTGGTAAATTTGTGGGTAACTTCTCTAAAGGGTATTGTGCCACCTACAGAACTGTCTCCATGAACCTTCTACAATTCCATACCAGATCTTTAGGGGATATTTACTGGTTGTGTGGGGATTTACAGCTAAGATCCAGAATGGACAAAGAATGGTGGGGGGAGTGTACTCATGCCTATACACATTATCTCTGACACACACCCCGACACCCATGAGTCCAAACACACACCAACCAAAGTAAAGCGTGAAGCCCCAGTTAAAGGCAGTTTTGACCCTCATGTTTATATCGATGCCATTGGGGTGCCTAGGGGGGTGCCCAATGAGTTTAAAGCAAGAGATAAAGTTGCTGCAGGGTTTGAATCACTTTTTACCATAGTCACTGCAAACAAGAATTTAAATTCGATAAATTACATTTATTACAACCAACAACGCTTTGTTAATTACACCAGGGATGCCCTCCAGGGCTTAGCCGAACAGCTGCAGGCTACGTCCCAAATGTCCTTCCAGAATAGAATGGCTTTAGACATGATTCTAGCCGAAAAAGGAGGGGTATGTAAAATTTTGCCCGACACCATGACATGTTGTACTTACATTCCAGAAAACACAGGCCCTAATGGTAAAGTTACCTTAGCCATAGAGAAGTTGAATGAGCTCTCTGAAGAGTTAAAAAAAGGAATTCTGGGATAAAGGATCCCTGGGAGAGATGGTTTGGTTGGATGACAGGATGGCAAAAGGCTTTAATGCATATTGGTATAGCAATACTAATTTTTCTTTTTATTTTTGCTCTTCTTGTTTGTTGTGTCCTCCCTTGTCTGAGAAAACTCCTCTTGAAGACTGTTGACCAAGCGGCACCCACTTTCACACATCTCACAGTTGATGACCAAGATTTCCAAGATATCAACTCGCCCTGTATACCGCTACAAACTATCCCTTTTATTGATAAAGTACAAGAATTCTAGGTAGGGACCAGCTTAGGGACAGCATCTGTCTGTTTGGGAAAGACTACCGTGTGGAGATGTGGTGGGCTAGCCACTGCGGGATACCCATGGAGTGAAGCGTTCGAGTGCCCAGCAGACGGATGAGTTAGCCAACTAGGGACAGATGAAGGGACAGGATTGCACTTTGCAATAACACCAAGCTAGCGGCCACGGGGTTTCTGTGCCTTTGGGCTAACACGTCTTCTGATACTAACAAATAAAGATTATCTTTTAGAATCTAACATTTCATAGGGGGGACTGATGTAGAATTATTAAAAATCTTTATTGAAACCTGTATTGAATTATTGTACTAACTCCATTTTAACCTCACATTATGACTTACATGACAGAATTTCCTGACAGTATTTAGTATAATGAATAGAGACTGTATTCTCTCTCTAAGTACATAACTAGCCCCGGAATTACTGAATCTCCTGTAATTTGCAACATAGTATAATCTGAAGGCCATGAGAACACCGGCCAAATGAAATGTTCTATTCATAAAAGAACCTTGCACCCGACCACAAGACTGACATCACTAACTACGCAAAATGATGCCCAAGCCCCCCCTTCCACCGAGTAAGCCTCGTGCTGGGAAAGATGGTGCTTGAGCCATCCGTCCACACCCGTGTCCAGAACAATACCACCTCTCGGTGGGAGGACACCTAGCTAACCACTTAGTTTTTGGGCCAATTAATCATATTGATGGGTGGACATTGACGACACAGCCACTTAACATTTAACCCAATTAATGATGTTTATTTGTTATTATCTGATATTCAATGATGATGTCATTCTGCCTCTATAAGGGCTTGTAAGCCTGAATTTTACCAGATGCTAATAATTTTCCTCGAAGTTATTTTAACCTGAACTGCATGTGTCAGTGTGAACTTACTTCTGCGTATACGCAATTTATTCATCTCAGATTTGGACAGGAACAGATAGACTTTCAAACATTTTTGTTTATTTCTAAATTAATCTACATCAGTATGATGGATACTGTTGACTGTTAGGATGCAGCACTACAGGTAGTCCCACACCCAGCCTCATCACAGATATTCCCTCCATAATTAGATTTAACTATGTAGGATGTAGTCTGTGATTAGTAGCAGAATACAGTTATAGTAACAATGCAAAATAACGTGGCGCTTAATGCAGTAGTCACGTAAATATATTAGAAATCAATATTGTTAAAGAGAGTGAAATGCGTGGAGGACATGCACTGCACAGACTCTAATATGTGCTGGAAAGAATGATGTACATACTGTTCCAGTGCTGTGCACAACAAGATATGGCTGAATTGATAAATGAAGAGCTGGTAGCAGCAGCGAAACCACAGGATTTACAGAGTGATTTATGTTGCCATGCTTTATAGAGCCGGAAAATGTGGCCAGTTTGGAAGGCGCTGCATACTGATATGACTGAATATATAAAGTGAAATCCCTGGAGGTAATATTGGGTATGTGAGTGGGTGAGGTGGGAGAGGAAGGTAATTCAGTGGTTAACTTCAGTCTATGGGTCCCTTGTGATGTTAATGGCTGAAAACCCCCCACATACATTTGTATTTTTTTTATTTTGTTTTGCAATGTATAACGTTTGCTGTCTTTTTTTTTTCGCAATTTCCCATCTTGTCCTTCAGAAAGAACCAAAGAGCTACAGCTAGACAATTATGGGGACGTAATGCCCACACATACACCCCAATAAAAGAACAAAATGCGCCAGTTGCGCCAAAATAGTTACATGGTATAATGTCTGTTTGTAAACTTTTAAGCATATATGTATTTAAAGAAAACAGCAACTGTCTTTTTATTGCCAACCATCATATTTGGCTTTGTGTAGCTAATCTGCTATCATTGTTTTCCTTCCCCTCCACACATTTAAAAAGGTCACCCAGAAAGCTCTATACATACCTACAGCATTATTAAAGGAATGGGGAGCGCAAGATGTCTAGAATGTGGAACACACTTTATAAACGGGAAGGATAATATCATGTAACAACTAGAGTTGAGCGGACACCTGGATGTTCGGGTTCGGCAGGTTTGGCCGAACTTCGAAAAAATGTCCAGGTCCGTAATCGAACTTGACCCCAAACTTGACCCCGAACCCCATTGAAGTCAATGGGGACACAAACTTTTGGCCACTAAAATGCCTCTAAAAAAGTCCGGGAAAGGGCTAGAGGGCTGCAAAATGAATTAAAATGTGGGTAAGAGTGTCCCCATTCATACGAATAGGTCAATTTTTTTGTGAGGTAGCTCACCGTGTCTATAAATCAACTACACAACAAAGCTAAAAACCATAGGCCTCTAACTCTTCTATCCAATTCCACCAGTCCACCCCTAAAAGATAGCAGCTCTGAATATAAAAGAAGAGATTGAAATTAAGAAGGGTAGGAGGATGATATAGAAGAAAAGAAGAGAAATATACAGAACAGAATTGGGAGGTCGGACAAATACAAATAATCTTTATATCTTATTTATTTCTTATTAAATGCATTATACTGTTACCTGTTCCCTTATGTCTTGATTTATATCCCATTTTATTGAAACAAAGTATGTGTGATTATTTTTATTGGTCTGACCTCCAAATTCTGTTATATTTCTCTTCTTTTCGTCTATATCACCCTCCTACCCTTTTCATTTTCAATCTCCTAATTTCTCTTTCTAAGAGCAGTAATCTTCCATTTACCTTCTATATAAATGTGACACACCCATTTGTTCTTTGTTTTCCATTCCCCAGTCTGTCCTGCTAAAGGTATGTTATTATGAAGGCAGAGTTAGCGTTAGGAACTTGCCATACTGTGGGGCACCTTGATGTGGTTGGCAAGCTTATCATTTCATGGCCATTTAACTAAACCCTCACCATTTACCATCTTATAGTCTAGGCTAGTCCTGTGTTCTAGTCCGGTGTTTATGTGTGGAGTTATATGTCTCCTGTTACCATGCCCTTTGTCTGTGCCCTGTCTGTCTCTGTCATGTATTCATGGCTTATCATAGCTCTGTGTCTTGTAGTCCTAATTTTCTTCTGTCCTGCCATGCCTAAGTCTTGACCCTGTTTTGTCCTGTAGCCCTGTATCCTGTCTTTGCATTCTGTCTTTTATTCAATCTGCTTGGCCTACCTGTCTATCAGCAGTGTTATGTTCCATGCCTACAGGCAGGGGCGTTGCTAGGTCTCCAAAACATCCGGGGCTGGAGCCCATGATAGATTTTATAGAAGTAGAGTAAATAAAATCACATGGTTAGGCAGCATACAGACTGATATAATTGACGCCAATGAACAATAGGTATATATGGGTATATATCGGGGCTCAACAAATCCCAGGCACCAGGAAATTATACCTGCCGCCCAGTTATTGTTGTCCCTGCATGGTGCCCTCGCCGCTGGGATCATTTTATTTATCCAGCGGAGCGCGGGGGAGCAGTGTGTGCACCGGCTGCATAGTCTTCCTGCTCCATCCCCACATGCACCGTACTATAGTGTCCGAGCGCTGAGTGTGCTCAGCAGGGCTAGAAACAACAGCAGGGCACAGACCAGGCTAGAATGAGGTATAGCAGCCAAGAGGGGGACATATTGATAGATGCACTTTTTTTTATTATCATAAACAACAACAAAATTGATGACTTGTGCGTAAGTGTATGTGACAGAGTGTGTGTTTGTGTGTATGACTGACTGCATGTGTGTGTGTGACTGTGTGTTTATGTGACCCACTGTATGTGTGTGTGACTGTATGTCTGACTGTGACAGAATGTATATGGGTGTGTCTGTGACTGACTGTGTGTGTGTCTGTCTGTGACTGTATGAGTGTGTTTGTGTCTGTCTGTTACTGACTATATGCGTGTGTGTGACTGACAATAAGACTCGCAGCACACAAAAAACTCACATTACTCAAAGTTACACTTATACACAAAAATACACAGCCACAAATACACACACATACACATGCAGCCACACATACACACACATTCACACTTGCACAGTCACACATGCACAGTCACACATACATACACACACCCTTACACACAGAGACACACAATCCCACTTACACACACCAACTTACATCACACACACACACACTTGTATGTGAGCAAATTCCCATGATTTAAAAATAACTGAGCATATAAAAATGACTCAACCCTGACCCGCCCCCCCACATAGATACCCTTACATAGACAACCTTACACTCACACACACATCCAGACAACCTTACACACAGACACCCTTATACACACAGATGGCCTTTCCCACACAGACATTCTGCCACGCAGACTCTTGTGTAAACCTGCAACTCTCACACTCACATCACAAATATTTTTCATTTTTTAATAAAAAGGGGTAAAAAACTTGGGGAGAATAGGCTGAGGTATGAAGGTATGCTCCTTCTACCAACCTAATAAAAGAGAGAAGTGCAGGGAATTGAGATGGGAATTCAACTGAATGCGAGAATTTTTCCAGCTCTGCTACTTTAGCCTTAATTTTGAAATTCCCATCTCACTTCCCTGCAATTCTCTCTTTCATGAGTAAAGCCTATAATATAATGAGCAGCTCATACACTCATAATGTATGGGTTTAATAGTATCACTATTATTCATATTGAATGTGATAATCAGGTGTGAAAATAAAAATGGTATGAGCACTGTTTCACACTTGATTATCACATTCAATATGATTAATAGTAATTAATCAAATTTTCTCCTAGTAATCTCACTGCCACTGACACACACTCCTAACTCTGCCACTTATGATTTCACTCTCGAACACTTACACTCTAGTGTAATAGTAATTAATCAAATTTTCTCCTAGTAATCTCACTGCCACTGACACACACTCATAACTCTGCTGCTCACGCTTACACTCACACACACTCATATCTCTGCTGCTCACACTTATACACTCCAAAACTCTGCCACTCACCCACACTTACACTCTGCCACACACATACACGCACACTCATAACTCACACTCTTCCAAACACTCACACTCTGCACACTCACTCATACAATCACACTCTGCCACTTACACACACTTACATTCTGCCACTCACACACATACACACTCATAACTCTTCCACTCATGCTTACACTCACTCACACGCACACTCATATCTCTGCTGCTCACACTTATACACTCCAAAACTCTGCCACTCACCCACACTTACACTCTGCCACACACATACACGCACACTCATAACTCACACTCTTCAAAACACTCACACTCTGCACACTCACTCATACAATCACACTCTGCCACTTACACACACTTACATTCTGCCACTCACACACATACACACTCATAACTCTTCCACTCATGCTTACACTCACACACACTCTCTTCCAATCACACTCTGCCACACTCACACACATACACTTACTTACACTCTGCCACTCATATACATACACATGCACACTCATAACTCTGCCACTCACACCCACTTACACTCTGCAAATTACATTCTGCCACTCACATACATACACATGCACACTAATAACTCTGCCACTCACAGTCTGCTACTTACATACACATGCAGACTCATAACTCTGCCACTCACACCCACTTACACTCTGCCACTTACCTCACATACATACACCTGCACACTAATAACTCTGCCACTCACACTCTGCCAAACACTCACCTGCAAAACTTGAGGGGGCGGAGCTAAACACGAGGGGCGGAGCCTATCGTGAGGGGATGGAGTCTGCTGCTGTTCAGCATACAGCATGCAGGAGGCGGGATCGAACGTGAGGGGGCGGAGCCTAGCGCGAGGGGGCGTGGTCAGGGTCTCCATTCGGGGCTATGGAGGGGAGATCCGGGGCTTCAGCCCCAGTAGCCCCCCCCTAGCGACGCCTCTGCCTACAGGGTATCTCCAGATCCTGTCTTGTCATTTACTGGATACAGCAGTCTCTACCTCAAGGCCCTGGTATGTGGCCACACCAAACTAAGGGGTCAATCCCTCAGAGGAGTGCGGCTACACTGCACCAGGCCCTGTGTCTTCTTATCTGCAATGTGACTCGTGAATACCATCTTGGGCACTCAGTGTCCTATCTGTCACCTAGACCCTGTAGTGACAGATACGACGTCATTCACTTCATGAATTTCCTGCAGAAAGGTAGTATTACACATAATAGACCAGGCTTTGTTCTCAGAATTAAATGTATGTTTCCAATGTGAATCAATAGTTCCTACTGTGAAGCATGAGTCACATAAGACAAGCTGGTAAAACAGAGTTACTTTAAAACCATTTAACAAATACATTTACCCACAGCACAGTTTGTTCAGCATTAAGTATATCCCAATCTCACAACCATCCTCATGACATCTAGCCGTCCTCATTTCTATCCATCTGTCTATCTCTCTCTCTCTGTCTATTCAACTATTTATATATCTGGCTGTCTGGCTATCTATATGTCTGTGTATATTTCTGTCTTTTTAGTTGTAAGTTGTAACATCCAACTGCTGTAGCTGTCGGATGTTGATCTCTATTATGGTTCCCTGCAAACACAAATAATATGTGTGACAATCTTCTCTAGATAATTTTTATGAAATTGTTTACAGACTAGTTTGTTTATGTGCTAGTGTCTAATCGTAAGCTACAATGTATAAAATCATGCTACCAATATATAATAAAACATAATCGGCATATACTCTCCTAGGAAATGTTTTTAGAAAATGTACAATAGTCTGGAATCGCAATGCAATACAATTGTATATATAGAAACAAACATAACAAAATTGGATCTATGGACAGCGTGTTGTGCTTCATATAGTGCACATTTATCACACTGGCCATGCCATAAATCATAGAGGAAGATCTTGTACCCCAAGACTTAGTATAATGGACAATGTATCCCTGCCCACACGTTTACAGCAATAGAATGTTCATCATCTCTATATGTAGCATTATTAAGGATGCACATATTTTTATATTCACATGCATCAAGCTTGCCATACTAGAATCTAGAACAGACTTGGGTATGGACCTGCAATGTTCCATACCCAAAGGAAGGATCATATTTTAGTATACATTCATAGGTTCTCTGCAGATGCAGTTAGTTATCCCTTGTAGAATATTTACAAATGCTGGACTTCATTTGAACATTTTTATTTATTTTTTAATTGAATTAGAAAAGTGAGTCATATTCCCAATTGCTATACTTTAGAGAGTGTATTTTAAAAGAAAAGGTTCTTATTAGTTCTAATTTTTCTACTGTCTATCCTTTACAGTCTAATGGATCTGCAGAGGGAGGGAATCAATACTTTGAACAGTATCCTCACTGTTTAATTTATGAGCTGCACGATTAATGACAAGGTATGCTTCTGTGGAACGAATTTGCTTAGATTAGGCTCAAGCATGAATCACAGTAATTTCCATCCTTCTCCTGCAACTGTGGCTTTGATGCTAAAATACAAAACCATGGACTATTCTAGAATGCTTTGGGTACAGCTGTGTACCATGGCTCCCAATACCGCTCCATAAAACAGAATGCACATTTTGTCTTGAAGCAATAGGGACAGACAGGGCCTGTTACAAATGGTGACTGGTACCGTGTCTTTCCTCCTCTATGTTTTTTAGCCATGTTATAAAAGAAGAACACGAAAAGTTGGAAGCCAAAAATATTCGGGAGCTGTACTAACTTAAAACGGTTTCCATTTCCTATTGGCTATATATAGATCAGGCAGTGTTACTGATGTCCTTAGCTCTCTAGTGTGTTGTACATGCTGTGCCAGGGGCGAGGGCACTTGATGGGCAATTCAAAGGACAGTTGTGGGCAAAAAATGAACTTATCTTTAAATGAAAGTCTGAATTAAGTGTAGACATTTTCAAATGGAAACTACAGAATCCAAATAAAGCAGGGGCGTCCAATTATTTTTTTCTAAAGTGGGCCGCATGATCACAAATGCATTTGTGTATTAAGCCACATACATTTCTTATAATGTACAGTAATTGGGAAGAATAGCTTGTTAACCATGGAAAAATGTTTGGCTGATAAGCAGTAATCCAAAAGTAATCCAAAGACGACTGTACTCAAACACAACTACATATTTGTAGGGCTAATAAGATTATGAATAGTTAAGGCAGGTGGGCCACAAACTGCTGTCAAGTGGGCCGCATTTGGCCCATGGGCCGAATGTTAGAAGCCCCTGAAATAACCCTCTTGGCTCGGAAGACCTCTATCAGTAGGCTGATATGTTATCTAGAATCTTCGATCAGATACTCCTCAGCAGACCCAAGATAAAGGAAGATAAAGGATTCTAAACATATGACCCTGACAGAGCTAAAACGCATGAAAGATGGCTCAGTACAGAACTTGTATGCATTCCATTCTTTCATTAAAGAATTTATTAAATTGTTTACACCTGATTCAATCTTACAGTTAAACACAAGTTATTAATCTGCCTACAGTTAGCCTTCAGTGGTGTTTTATAAACCTTCAAGGGACACTACCACTTTTATAAGATGTAACTAGATTACATGTACATTTAAAACAAATACAATATATAAGACATATGCCACTGTTTTTCCCTCTATGTTTGAATAAAATTCATATACAAGTAAAAATAAAATTAGGTGTCTGTCTCCAGCATCCATTTTGAGAATTTTACCCATGATGCAACATTCTCCAAAATCTTCCAGCAAGTCTCACTTTACAACTGTGGCCTGAGCCTGCATGATGATGCCATAAGATACACCCCTGCTCTCTTACTGGCTCCTGTGTATCACTAGTGGGATGGACTAGGTGCACAACCTTTTTTCTGAAATCAACAATGCAAAATAAAAAATAAATAAACCCTTTTCTTTTTTTTAGGTGGGAGTGTCCCTTCAACTGACCTTTGCCTGTCCCTTCTACAAAATTATATTGCATTCACTAAATACAAAGTTGATATATTGTGACAATGATTTTTTATTTAAAGTATGATACATTCCTTCTATATCTGCCAAACTGGGACTAGTAATTACAAAGTTAATATCCAAATTACTTGTGTGTTCACACTGTATGCTTCTCTTCTCATGGGGACTGTGCTTACAAGACATTACAACCCAGGGATGATTAGAGGGTAATGAAGTAAGAATGTGTAATTGGATGCAGTGATTTGACTAGTTATTTGGTGATTGAAGAGGAATTATTGCCTATGTATAAGTTTATATTATTATTTATTTTTTAAGAAAAGATACTAGCATACCTTCCAACATTTCAGACTTTTGTTTTTTTTGTGGAAATGGTTTATAGTGTGTCTAGGGGCAAAATATAATATATAAACTGTAGTTTAAACACACCATCTTGGGAGTCATATTGCTCTGGAACTCCGATATACTCACACACCAACTATTCTGATCTACTAGAAAGTATGGACAACAGAAGAGGAAAGAGGGACAGAGGGATTTGGATGGACTGAGGGACTGGATCAACTGTCCCCCCTAAACAGGAACACTTGGCAGGTATGTGCTAGTAATTATGGTATAGGCTTCATCTATTTCCTCTTCATTGGTATTTACAGCCTTACCTGGCTGGGAGGAAATTCTTTCAAGTGTTTCATTCGCACAAAAACTTATACCTTCTTAGATTCTGAGGCCTTAGGAATTCATTTATCGCGATCCAATGCAGATTTTCAGATTTAGCTTTGTTCTGTCTAATGTTGTTGCATAATAGAACATAGAAGCAGCAATGAGTAACATATATCCAGGAAGTACCACAATTTAAATACAATAAGGAAACGTTTTTATTTCACTATTTTTGTATTATTCTCACCGGATAGAGAATTGTGCAGTCTGGCTACTACCTGTCGCGCCATTGGGAAACCTTTTAAAAGAAAGGGATTATTACAGTCAAGAGGCAAAGGAGTTTAAACTGGCACATGCCATCCCTTTGACAGCAAATGATGTACTACAACTGACAATGACAAAGAGGACAGAGCACGCTAATTTAAAATCATTTTAGCCTGTTGATCTATGCATTAGTTTCCAGTGCTGCCTACCGTGTATATAGTTGGACAGCAGGGTTACATATAGCATTAAAGGATTTGTGTATGTGTCTTCTAGTCTGATGTACAAGAAAAGATCCGGCTGTATTACCTTATTGGAAAAAAATATGTTATTATTGCCATCTCAGCAAAAGTGATTTCTTTCCAATAACTGATTGCTGATTAAATGTCCATAATGCTGCTTTGGATATCTTGGCATTCCTCCAATGATAAAACATATGTCCAGAGTGGAATATTTCTGTGAACCTTTATATTGAAAACATCAGGGCAACTGTAGGTTTTTGTAGACCAGAACTTGTATTCACCTAAGAAATAAAGAATATATTGAAGGGTTATTTATAAAGGCCAATTGTGTGGCAGAGTTGTGTGGCAATCACCATGGAACCTATTATTATGGACATCAGTGGTGGAACAAGCTGGAGTCCAGTTCCAGGGGTAGTAGGTGACTCAGAGTCCTGAGCAGAGCTTCTGGCTTTGCACACTGCAAGTAGAGTTAGGCTCCCCATAAGTCATATTTAGACAGAGTACTTGAAATGTCAGGAGTGAAGTCGGAGTCACAGAGCCAGAGGTCAGGGCAGGATGAGAGAAAGCAACGTCAAAAACATAGCCAAGTCAAAACTAGAACAGATGTAAACAGCAAAGCTCCCATAATTATTTTGTGATCCTATCTTTGGCATGCCCCCTTCTTGCCATCCCTCAGTCTCACTCTCCCTATATGACGTCCATGTCTGTCTTGCTCTTCATCCATGGCATCCATGTTTGTCTCTCTCTCTTCATGCCATTCATGTCTGTCTCCCCCTCTTTGCTTTTCTCCTTTCCACCATGTCTGCCTTCCCCATGTATTTTCCCCTCTTTCGTCTCTCCACCTTCTCTCTTTTTTCCTCTCCCCCATATTAGTCTATATTTTCCTCTCCCATGTCTGTCTTTCTCTCCCTTCTACCCCCTCATGTCTATCTCACGCCTCTTCCTTCCCATGTCTGTCTCTCTCCTATTTCCCATGTATGTCTCTCTCCTATTCCTTCCCATGTCTGTCTCTTTTCTCTCCCTTTCCATATCTGTCTCTTTCCTCTCCTTTCCCATGACGTAGTCTCAAAAATAGCTTCAATTACCTTATTTGCTCGAATATAAGATGACCCTGATTATAAGATGACCCCCCAAACTTTGGATATTTGCTCTGAAAAAAACCTTGTCTTATATGCGAGCAAATACGGTATTTTGCCTCCCATTACTTATCAATGGGGAAGATTCTAAACTGAATTTATTTTTCTAAGTGAAACGTGGGTGCTGATTTTGAATTTCTCAAAATGACATTCGAACTCCAAAGTTGATTTTTAGTGAAAAAAAAAAGGAAACAAAAATCATTGCCACCGAATATGACATCACGCCATATGCGGTTGCTGTGTTTCCCTCCTCCGTGCAGGAAGGAAGACTACCAGGATGAGATGTCCGGGGACACAGAGCAGCCTGGCATCTTAATGGCACAATAATGCTGGCATCTGAATGGCACAACATTACTGGCATCTGAACGGCACAACAATACTGGCATTTTAATGGGACAATAATACTGGCATCTGAATGGCACAATATCACTGGCATCTTAATGGCACAATAATACTGGCACCTGAGTGGCACAGTGTTACTGGCATCTGAATGGCACAACATTACTGGCATCTGAACGGCACAACAATACTGGCATTTTAATGGGACAATAATACTGGCATCTGAATGACACGATATTACTGGCATCTTAATGGGCAAATTGGCTGTGGCATCTTAATGGCACAATAATACTAGAATCCTAATGATCAAATTGGCTGTGGCATCTTAATGGCACAGTAATACTGGCATTTTAATGGTCAAATTGGCTGTGGCATCTTAATGACACAATAATACTGGCATCTGAATGGGCAAATTGGCTGTGACATCTTAATGAAACAATAATACTGGCATATTAATGGGCAAATTGGCTGTGGCATATTAATGGGCAAACTGTGGCATATTTAATGGACAAACAGTGGTATATTTGAATGGGCAAACTAGCTGTTGCATATGTTAATGAAAAAGTGACTGTGAAATGTTAATTGGTGTCTGACTGGCTTATTTTAATTGGCAAAGTGATGCTGGGGAATGTTCTGTGGGGCAAAATAACATGTACTATGGGGGAATCTGACACTGTGATATGTTCTGTGCGGATAATGACACTGTGGCATGCCAAATTGTGCTGTGGCTATTCTTTTGGGGCATCAAAGTCCTTTTGGTGCAATGTGGGTGCAGAAAAAGAGAATACAAACAAGAAATGCAATTTTTCAATAAAATGTGTATTACATATGAATATAGTTGAATAGAATATTAAGAAGTTCATATAAGTATAAATGCAACTAGTTATAGAGAGAGCGATAGCGAGAGAGGTATATACAGTACCTTGTTAAATTATTAACCCCCCTTGACTTTTTACCTATTTTGTTACATTACAGCCTTAAGTTCAATGTTTTATTTATTTGAATGTTATGTGATGGATCAGAACACAATAGTCTAAGTTGGTGAAGTGAAATAAGAAAAATATATACATAAAACTATTTTTTAGAAATAGAAAACAGATAATTGGCATGTAATATACCCCATTTGTTATGAAGCCCATAAAAAGCTCTTGTGCAACCAATTACCTTCAGAAGTCACATAATTAGTGAACCTGTGTGCAATCTAAGTGTCAAATGATCTGTCATTACATATACACACCTTCTTTGAAAGGCCCCAGAGGCTGCAACACCTAAGCAAGAGGCACCACTAACCAAACACTGCCATGAAGACCAAGGAACTCTCCAAACAAGTAATGGAAAATGTTGTTAAGAAGTACAAGTCAGGGTTAGGTTATAAAAAATATCCCAATCTTTGATGATCCTCAGGAGCACCATCAAATCTATCAAAACCAAATGGAAAGAACATGGCACAACAGCACACCTGCCAAGAGACGGCCGCCCACCAAAACTCAAGGACCGGCCAGGAGGGCTTTTAATCAGAGAGACAGCACAGAGACCTAAGGTAACCCTGAAGGAGCTGCAGAGTTCCACAGCAGAGACTGGAGTATATGTACATAGGACTACAATAAGCCTTACGCTCCATAGCGTTGGGCTTTTTTGGCAGAGTGGCCAGAGGAAAACCATTACTTTTAGCAAAAACCAAAATGGCACGTTTTGAGTTTGCGAAAAGGCATGTGGGAGACTCCCAAATGTATGGAGGAAGGTGCTCTGGTCTGATGAGTCTAAAATTGAACTTTTCGGACATCAAAGAAAACGCCATTTCTGGCGCAAACCCAACACATCACCCAAAGTACACCATCCCCACAGTGAAACATGGTGGTGGCAGCATCATGCTGTGGGGATATTTTTCAGCAGCCGGGACTGGGAAACTGGTCAGAGTTGAGGGAAAGTTGAATGGTGCTAAATATAGGGATATTCTTGAGCAAAACCTGTACCACTCTGTGCGTGATTTGAGGCTAGGACAGAGGTTCACCTTCCAGCAGGACAATGACCCCAAACACACTGCTAAAGCAACACTTCATGTGGTTTAAGGGGAAACATGTAAATGTGTTGGAATGGCCTAGTCAAAGCCCAGACCTCAATCCTATAGAAAATCTGTGGTCAGACTTAAAGATTGCTGTTCACAAGCACAAACCATCCAACTTGAAGGAGCTGGAGCAGTTTTGCTAGGAGGAATTGGCAAAAATCTCAGTGGTACGATGTGGCAAGCTCATAGAGACTTATCCAAAGCGACTTGGAGCAAAAGATGGCTCTACAAAGTATTGACTTTAGGGGGTGAATAATTATGCACATTGACTTTTTCTGTTATTTTGTCCTATTTGTTATTTGCTTCACAATAATATTAAAAAAACATCTTCAAAGTTGTGGGCATGTTCTGTAAATTAAATGATGCAAATCCTCAAACAATCCATGTTAATTCCAGGTTGTGAGGCAACAAAACACGAAAAATGCCAAGTGGGGTTAATACTTTTGCAAGGCACTGTAGATATTTATAAATATATATATGAACATATGTAAGTGCTCTCTAACATCCATGTATACTTTTGTAACTTAGGCAATGAGTAGTTTTATTGCAGTGTTCCATAGTAACAAGGTATACATATTGCAGCCATAGATACACATTTTGATCCATATATCCTGTTTATACACTGCAATCATACACTTATTATACACATATTATACACTGCAATAAAAGTACTCACTGCAATAAAAGTCCAATTGTGTGTGTGCTTGTTTTTGTGTTTTAGTATATATTGCGATGGAGGGCGTGATTGCATGCTAGGAAGGGGGGCGGGGTCCAGGAGGCCCATGCAAATGCTTGCCAGGGTCCACATGGTGGGGTGCGGTCTTCCCTCCCCCTGGATCCACCACTGCTGCTGCCAGTACCCCCAAGGCATGGCCCTGCTTGAAAAGGGGCAGGGGTCATTTCCCTATTGCCCCCAATCTGCCACAAAATTAGAGCCACATTAAGACCTTTGGAAAGAACATAAGGATTTTAAAAAGTTAAGAGCAGCTATAAAATGATGGTGTTTACAACACTTGCTTTAAATTCCATAAATTATTATAAAACTTACATAAGCACCTAGTGTGATCTAAAAATGTCACAAGTTATAACCCAGAAGCAAGTCGATTTACCAAGAATAGCACTGCTTATGTGATTCCAGCACACTGTCACTTAAATGTTTGAATGCCTTTGATATTGACACAGAATGATGTTTTATTCCTGTGGCAAAAAAAAACAATATCAATCACTGTATCAAGAATTTAAAAACAAATTATAATTATTTACTTTTTGGGGGAGGTCAATATCTGAAAACAATTCAGCTACCCCAAGTGACAAGGGTTTTGGGGTGTCTGCTCAGTCAGCACTGACTTGTGCACAGTGATCACTTTGAATGTTGGAACGTGATGCTCCTAGTCATCATTATGCACATCGGCACACTGCAGTACTGACTGAGGTCTGAGCCGATCCAAGAAGCATACCTGTAGGTAGAAAAATGGGTGAGGGAGATAGCTGGGGGAAATAGAAGGATAAAAGAGATAGCTGGGGTAGACAAAAGGGGCAAGAGAGGTAGAGAGAGAAATAGAGGAGGTGAGAGAGGCAGCTGCTGAAGGTGAAGAGAGGAGAAAGATAGCAGTGGAGAGTGATACCTGGAGGAGATGAAGGGCGGTATAGAGACATCTGGGGGAAGATAAATGGGGAGAGGGACACCTGAGGGTAATGAATGGAGAAGAGAGACGTCTCATGGAGATGAAGGGGAAGAGACCTGGGGGCAGTGGCATACTTGCTAAATGGTGATATACCAACATTAAATGCTATAGTGTCTATATTCTAATCCACCATTAATTTGAATTCAAATGCACCAATTAGAAACCTACTGACACTCTATAACATGACTTCATTTTCAGGTGATTGATATGTAACACAAGAGAATGGAATTGCAACTAGTAGCAATCATGCATCAAATGTACTTTTTCCAAAGTCCCTGAGATTGCTGCTGCTGTTATTCTGCCCTTGAGATATGACAAATGATAAGCACATCATAGAATAATTGTCAAAGAACAAAACAATCATCAAGGTTGTAATACAAATGGAAGACAGGGAATAAAGTCTGTTTGATGTTCCATGTCTGAAAGCCATTTTAAAATCTTTAATGCTGTTTTATAATGAACTGGCCTGGTATTTGTACCGCGTAGCATGGAGCCCAATGCTGCTGGATCACTCAACATCGCGTAACTGCATCATTTTTGGGCTCCACCCTCTTTTGTTCTGGGAAGGAAAGGTTCGTTCAGATATTCTCTGGTCTTCACGTATGTTCTTGTGATTTTATCCACCTCAGATGAATGAAATGATAAGCTGGCTCTGCCAGGAATTGAAGCTGCAAACCTGAGATTTGAACAGATTATACAGATGGTGCATTAGAAGTTGAGCTATCTACCAGCGAAAGCAAAACACACGAAACTATAATAATCTGTAAAAAAAAAAAAACAGGTATGGATTATAATATCCCTAAAAGAAGGGAGGTGTGATTATCAGTCCACAGATGAGCCTCACTCCCAGGTGATACAAAGTGTACCGACAAATGAATTGTCTAATAATGTACAGCAACTCACATGAGCATATTAGGTTTTGCTGCTCACTCAGGTCTACGTGTAACTTTATCTTAGGATAGTGACTTTCAAAATCTCATATTGCCCCAAATATAAAAATGGATGTTTATAGACTTTCTACATATACAGTGATAGAACTTCATGTTGATAAAGTAATATGTTATGTTTTCTGGTCTACCAGCCTCTGCCTCTTTCTATCAGATGGAATGCCCCGCTAGGCACTGCGGTGTGTGATGCGTACTGTGGTGCATGCAGGGTAATTTGCACATGTTTCACTGTAAATGGTTTCCTCGGGATGCAGTTGAATCTTTTAGTAAATGTTTTTATTTTCTGGTAAGTGTTACCTTTTATATGGTAGTAAGGCAATAAAGAGACAATGTCTTGATGATATTCCTGCATACATTGCTGGATTCCTCATCATGTAGAAGCTATATGGAAAGTGTAAATCATATTTTATAATACTAAATACACATTTACCTGTTTGCTGTCAGACCCTTCCCCTTTATAGGATTTTTACTATCATGTATCTGCATTTTACACAACAGGAAAAAATGTTCACTTGTTCAATAAAACAGAAGCAAAGACAAATTCAATTGAAACATGGCAAGGCGGTTACTAATCCAACAACTTTCATGGTCTAACCGGCCAGTATATCAGGTTATCAACCATAGTTTTGGTATACGCATTAAGCAGACATGGAGCTTTTGTAGAGGCGCCATGGCTTAGTAGGTCTTAACAGGCATCTGCAGACAAATTACAGCCAATAGAACATTACTGAACATATATACAAATGTGATACCCAAGCATCTAACTAACCTCATCAGCCTCCTCTTTAGAAATAGTCCACCCTTCCATCAAGTGCAAATGATTACCTTCTCTCATACCACTAAATATGTACTGTGTTCATTTAAATATGCTATACTCTTTGCTATGATTTATATAAATAATCATGCAAATGTGTATTATAAATAAATGGATCCCTTTTATTTATACTAAAGGACAATTAAAACTTTTTCAGTGCCAAGGGTAAACCTGCGTGTATCTATAAAGATATACAGGCTTACTTGGGGGAAGAGGACACTTTTTTAATCCTTGCTTCCTCCGCTGAGCCAAGAAAAAAAAAAGGTTTAATTATCCTTTAACAAAACAGACTGTTGCTTATTTACTAGTTAGCTGGTACAAAACAACATTGCTGAAATCATCAGTATGACTATCTCTACAGCATGATTAACAACACAGGAGCCAACAGTGAAAGATAGCTGCTGGCTATCTAAAACTGCATTGCTCCACCTGGTGGACAGATTTGAATATACTAGTTTCAAAACAACAGTTTGATTTCTAATCATTAATATGCTGTCTTATTATGCTATAGTAGTGGTATTTCATACAAATCTGTTGGTCACTACATTGAACTTTATTTTGTTGTGTTCACCTAATGGATGATAATCTCTGGTTCCTTCTTACATTATTATTGTATGGGTGGAAACTGGAAAGGTGCAAGTGACTGAGTTGGTAGAGATGCCTCGAGCTTATCTCTCACTGAGCAGATCATTGATATTACCTACAGCACGCTTTGGTTGTGGGCTTGAATGACTCTGGCTCCATCCAGGCCTCAGGGGTTCCAGTGCAACAAGGATTTGTTTGCCCCTCATGTAACTCCTGGGTTCTTCCAGTCACTCAGGTGACTGGACGCTACATAAATTTACAGTTTTCCTTTCCTGCTTGTGTTGTGCAAAGTAATTATTGGGAAGCAGCAACTCTTGTATCTTTAGTAGTGTTGAGCGAACCCGAACCGCACTGTTTGGGTTTGTACCGAACATTACGGTATTCGGACCCCGGACCCGAACACGGACATTCCACTGTATGTTCGTATTGGAGTTCGGGGTTCGGCTATAAACCGAAAGTCTATAAACCGAAAGACATTCGGTTTATAGACTTTCGGTTTATAGATTAGCAATAGCATTACATGTATTCCATAAACCGAAAGTCTATAAACCGAATGTCTTTCGGTTTATAGACTTTCGGTTTATGGAATACATGTAATGCTATTGGCTTTCTATAAACTGAAAAATAGAGTCCCCATTCATAAGAAATTCTTATGAATGGGGACTCTATTTCGGTTTATAGAAAGCCAATAGCATTTCATGTATTCCATGAACCGAAAGTCTATAAACCGTAAGACATTTGGTTTATAGACTTTCGGTCTATAAACCGAAAGACATTTGGTCTATAGACTTTCGGTTTATAGAATACATGTAATGCTATTGCTATTCTATAAACAGAAATAGAGTCCCCATTTCAGTTTATAGAATAGCAATAGCATTACATGTATTACATCTGAGAGTCAAATAGAACCGTCAAATACTGTGCTTACAGCGCACTTTGAAAAATTCTAATAGTTTTGGGTGGTAAATAGTACATTTGCGTCTTGCGGTGCACTTCATATCTGAGAGTCAAATAGAACAGTCCAATACTGTGCTTACAGTGCACTTTGAAAAATTCGAATAGTTTTGGGTGGTAAATAGTACATTTGCGTCTTGAGGTGCACTTCATATTTGAGAGTCAAATAGAAAAGTCTGTTTGGCCTACATGGCATTAAAGTTTAGCAGGGTTTGCTCTCTCTGATTAAAGCTTGGCATGGATGCGTCTTCTCTGCTCCTCATTTAGTTCTGCACCCTGTACTCTGTCTTTTAATAGAAGGTAAAAGTAATATGAATTAATAATCAAACAGCTGTATACTCTAAAGCTTAAATAAATGATTGACACACTGGAGCTTTAACGGACTACATGTCAGCAAAGGAGCCACTCACCTGAGTACCACTGTCTCTGGCCAACCTCATGACTGCCCCTCCAGAGACAGGCAAATCCTCCACTCGGCACGCTCCCCAGCACCTTCCTGGTAACGAGCGGTAACCATGATGCTGGAAGGGGTGCATGGCACACACAGCATGACTTTACACGCACCCTCCCCGCGCAGTTTTAAAGGGCACTTACTGCACTAAAGTGCTTAATGATTGGTATTCCGGTGCCTCATTCAGCGTTTATCCTGCGTTTTGCTTACATGTTGCTGATCTTTTCATTGCTACTCGTTTATTCCCTGCCTGTGCCCCTGACCTACTTTGTATTGATTGCTTGTGGCCCTAACTCCTGGATTCTGCCCTGTCCTGGATTCTGCTGTCTCTCTACTCCCCCGATTTTTTGGCATGTCATTCGGATTACCTCTGTCTCAACCCTGCAGGTACTCTAGGTCCTTATATCATCTGCATTTCTATCCCTGCACAGGAACTGTGTTTTAACATCTGCATTTCCATACCTGCATATTATCTGTGCTTTATAATCTGCATTTCCTGGTGGGATTCATACTGTGGATTACAAATTAACCACTGCTGCCTGCATGTGAGTTATGGTACCCCCATTTTGGATTACCAATACTTTACCTGCAATCCTCCATTCCACCTGTATGAGTCCATCAGAATCCTGCTTTGCAACTATTTATTATTTCTAGGTGTCCTGCATATTGGTCTCTTATCCTGTATATTCCTCACTCACACTACAATACACAAAGGATCCCTGTTCTGGCTAGAATCAGCTGGGACTGCACTAGAAGTGTGAGAGGAGGTCTATTGACATATCAGAAAAGCATTCTGTGGAGCAGACCAAGTAAGCTCGAGAATGGGGTAAATCCATCCTTAAATCCTGAGGGGACTATGTACTCATTGCATTATCTCATTGATGTATACCAGAAAAAGTAGAGGCCCCAGGTAAAAGTTTGCATTACTTTGCACATTTATTTTAAAAACAGTGTTCTAAATTTCCCATAGAAAAACCGAAGCCTCATACGAACAACGAAGACATACGAATCAACTATAATGTCGCACCGGAAATGAAGCGACGCTATTTTGAAAAAAAAAACTGCGCCAATCATGATTGAACCATTTATTCTGTCATGTATATAAACCAGCCTCATCTCCTGTGAGTAATGCTGGATCCTGATGAAACCTAGTGAATAGGTGAAACGCGTTGATCAGCACTACTCATTGGAGACAGAGACTCTCCTACTTGTTCTTGTTGAAACTGTGATCCTGTTTTTATCCTGCTGTTCCAGTTTTTTACCTCTTCACGGATACTCCTGATCCTAAGTGTAAGCTATTTTGTACACTTTGTTATTAAATCTTTTATCACCTATTGATTCTCTTTTTCTAATTCTTGGAGGTTGAGAAAACATCAACCCAGGAGAAAGAGTTCCCTATTCTTATATACAGTTTTGTTCATAATATGGACTATGTGTAAGTGTCATATATTTTCTATTGTACTTTTACACTACTCATAAGAGTTTTATATTTTGTCACTTATTCGCACGTTAGCGCACTGTCACTTTCTTGTTATTGTTTTTATATTCTTGTGGCACTGTGGGATAGTTGTGCTTTAAATTTGCATTCGTGTACATTTGAAGTCCCTAATTATAGCCTGTAAGCCCAGCATAGTTTTTCTGGGAGGAACATTATGGTGGCTGTTCACTAAATATTTTCAACTGAGCTATTAATGCATGTTGCACGGTATGCAAAGGAATTGCTTTTCAATGGGAAATGTGTAATTTGCATACCATGCCACAAGTGATGTCATAAGCAGGACACTCCACAGACACACTTAATACCCATTTTTCTCCTAATTAAGGAATTTGCTTGTAGTTTTGCTAACTCAATGTATAGATCATTTTCAATCATTTTTTATGATCTACATACACAGTAAAAGCAATGTTCAAGTGATAAGTAAGCCCAACCTATACTAAATTTGTTGTGAGATGGTAAAAGCTGGCAACAATTAAATTGCTGATGCACACACAACAACTACTAGTAGCAACAATATGGTGGGCTTCTACAAACAGAAATAAAGTGAATTATTTCAGACTCACACTAAGGGTTCCCAAGGAAGCAGCAATAAATGCTAGTAGGTATCATTTGTAGTGGCTATGTCACACTATCAGAGTACATGACAAGTCAGAACCTTTTAAGGCTATCTCTGATTCTGCACAGGTATTACAAAGACCAAACAAATGAAAGAAATGCCTGTGCTGTCACAGCCTTGTGGAACACTATTTGAAACTGCTGAGGCACGGTAAATTAACAAATCATGGGCAGACAGGAAAAAACAGTAAAGAGACAGCTCCAGGAAGGAAGCAAGATAGCTGGGAAATAAGAAAAGGAGGCGAAAGGGAACCTATTAACAGCAGAGATTTGCAGGAGAAGCAGAAAGTGGGATGAATGAAGCTGGAGAAATGTACAGTTTAATGAAGGGGATAGGGAGATAAGTCTGACAGCAGCTTTATGAACAGGAAGAAATGACTTGGCTGCGACCTAGGTTAATAAAAAAAAAAAAAAAGAAAGGTTACCATAAAAGAAGGGAATATTTTACTGTTAAGTAAAAAGGACACAGTCACATTTGACATTAAAAAGTTTCTGAATAGGGCATATAATAATAAAAAAAAACATTAAAATATTGAAAGGATTGCATTCGCTAGATGAGGACACTTTCTAAGAGGTCAGTAGCTTCTTTGCTATTTAAACCAGCTCACCATGGGCAAAACTGAAACGATGAGCATGGAATGATAAGACTACAAAAGATCTTAAATGCTCTCTCCAAGCTCAAACAAATAAATACAAGCACTTTTTCCACTGTTAGCAGCCATCCCTCTCAATCTCACTTTTTTTTCGTGGTACTAATTTCTTTCTCATTTACTGTACCCATGCAAATTATGCAGTGTTTTTATCGCCATAAAACAGTCTTTTTTTAGATACCATTAATTTCATCATATCGTATAATTTACTGCAAAAAAAAAATCATAAAATATGATGAAAATAAACCAACTTTTACATAATTACACATGGTAAAAAAGACCCTGTCTAAATAGTTTTTAAATTTTATCCTGAGTTTAGAAATATGCCAGGTTACGTTTTCTGTTGTTTTTTGCACGTTATAGGGTAATACGTGAAAATAGCAGTTTTTTGTTTTCTAGTCATTTTCTCCTACAGTGACCTTTTGACACCTATCCTGACCCTAAATGTAACTTTAACCTAAAATGTAACTCTAACCCTTTTGCTAACCCTAATTTATCTGTAATCTTATCCCTTATGCTAACCCTAATTGTATTCTAACCCTAGCTATTATGCTAACCCTAAATTTAAACCCTAGGTTTTTTTTATTGCAATGTTGCTGACTGCCTCTAAAGCAGAGCCTCAACAGCATTAACGCGAAGCAGGTGAAAATTCATCACTTCCGTCGCTCTTCCCACAAGAGGGCAGCAGCCATATTGGAGGAGCATGCTGCTCTCCAATATGGCGCCTGTGATTTGCTCCATGGAGCAATCGCGGGTGCCCTGGAAAATAAATTTCGGTACTGCCTAATGCCTCAACATCTACTGGATTGTGCATTCATCCAGTAGAGCATTAGTGAGGCACTGATGTTGGATAAGGGCTCTGTGCAGACCAGTCAAGTTCTTTCACACCAAACTCATCCAACCATGTCTTTATGGGCCTTGCTTTGTGCACTGGAGCACACTCATGCTGGAATAAAAAACTTCCACAAACTGTTTCCACAAAGTTGGAAGCATAGCATTGTCCAAAATGTTTTGGTATGATGAAGCATTACGATTTCCCATCACTGGAAAAAGGGGCTTAGCCCATCCCCTGAAAAACAGCCTCACACCATTATCACTCCTCAACCAATCTTTACATTTGGCACAATGCCGTCAGGCATGTAATGGTCTCCTGGGATCCACCAAACCCAGACTTGCCAGTCAGACTTATAACACCACAGAACACGATTCCCCTGCTCCAGAGTCCAGGGGCTGCATGCTTTACACCACTCTAAGCTTGGCATTATACTTGGAAAGGTGAGGCTTGCATGCAGCTGCTCGGCCATGGAAACCCATTCCATGAAGCTCCCACTGCACAGCTTTTGTGCTGATATTAATGCCAGTGGAACTTTGAAGCTCTTCAGCTATGGAATTAGCAGAGAATTGGTTCTCTGTGATTTTGCGTAGTCGTTGCTACTGTTCCTAAATGCTTACACTTGCCAATACCACATACAGTTGACCATTGAATATCTAGCTGGGATGAAATCTCACGAACTTGACTTATTGCGAAGGTGGCATCCTATGACAGTACCACGCTTGAATAAGTGGATGCCACATTTCAATTCACTGAACTCTTCAGAATGACCCTTTTTTTTTTTTTTTTTTTTTTTTACAAATGTTTGTAAATGCAGACTGCATGGCTAGATGATTTATTTTATACAACTGTTGCAATAGGTCTGCTCATAATACACTATATGGACAAAAGTATTGGGACACACCTCACAGGTGTATAAAATCAAGGATCTAGCCACAGTCTGCATTTACAAATATTTATGAAAAAATGGATTGTTCTAAAGAGCTCAGTGAATTGCAATGTGACATCCACTTTTTCATATATTTTTCTTCAGTTGGTGAGATTGCTGTAATTTTATGCCCTTTCTGGATTTTTGTGCATTTGGGGCGCTTTGGACTAACTTGAACTATAATCTCAGATTGATTACAAAAGGTTTTTTGTTTTTGTATCTGTATATACTTTTTGATTTTAGTGTTCACAGTTTTTGCACATTTCACTGGCTATGTAATATTGCTTGGTTTTTTTGGACAAACAGAGAGCACTTGTTAGTGTATTGTATATGCTTATAGCACATTGTGCGTTGTTTGATACTCTAACATGTTTTGTTTTTAATTTGTTCGCATAGATATTTTTTATGATTTTGTTTGTTTTTACATTTTACTGGCCTGTTTTGTTTAATGCTATACTTTATCCCGATTTTTTTTCTTTATTATCATATTTTTACTTCTTTTGTGCTTTTCTTTATTCTTTTGCAATTCCTTTGTTTCGTTTTAACTTTGTTTTTGCTGCTGTAAGTATTTTTCTATACAATAGTTCCTTCAAAACTGACAAATACTACAATTAATAGTATTTCTCCCCCCCAACAGGAGTGATGCTGATCTGATGTTTCCAGCTACAATAGTCATTTATAACGTCTACACTGTAGCAGTGTTAATTTGGTAGACTAAACATTTTCGTTATAGTTTGTCAACTGTATGTTGTCAGTGACTAAAACTAAACAATAACTAAATAAAAACTAAGTTAATAATACCAAAACTATGACAAAAATTCAAGTAACAAAAACATGACAAAAATGTTATGGAAAGGGACTATTGCATTTACCTATTATGCATTTGGACTTCTGATTCCCCATATCTCTCCCATCTGGACTGGCTGTCTGTCTGCTGCTTGGAACAATGATCTGCAAACCACAGAGGAAGAGGATACTCCTCCATCTGAATCACATGGTACAGTCAGGCAAGTCAAAATTTGCTGTCAAAATCAACGTTGTACTGTGGATACTATGTGACCCCCAAACATTTGAATGGTAGTATAAATGCATATGATCATACATGTTTCTGGTGACATGTGCACTGTGAGTGCATGTGAAGTTCTAGCACTTGCTGTGGTCATTTGATGATTTGTGGAGGACACGTTTTTATTAGTTGAAGCTCCAAATTCCTCTTGGAATTCTTGGTTTGTTGTAATCGGAAGGCTAGTACTCTAGTATTAACTATAATGCAATGAAAATGGTTATATTCGGTTAGTAGGTTTTTTTAGTCACCCTTATTTTCCTGGCTGTAAGTAGTCTTTATTCAATTTGACACATTAAAGCACATCTAACCAAAGGCGCTAAAAGCAGTCATTCCTCCATAATTTAGAAAATTGGGTTTGCAGGGAAGGAAATGTGTTTCCAACGTACCTTGCAATTAGTGCCTGCTCTGCACATTCATCTGATCAGAAACTGTTTGTGGGTTCCCTTAACAAGCTAGGCTTGGCTAAAAAATTTAGACTGCACTCAAATATGTGGTTTATATTTGTTACCACATGTATAGAAAATAAAAATTGTTTTGCATATTGTTGTTGTTTTTGTTTACCACGGAAATGTTTTAGTACATTAAAAGCTATACCTGCTTATTTGCAATAACTAGAGAAATTGCCATTAAACACTTAATTCTGAAGTATTTAAGACACATTTTCTTGCAAAAGGCTTAGTCACAGTTTCAAATTCTTGGTTTGTTGTAATCTGTTAATAATGGATGGCTAGCACTCTAGTACTATGAATAATGTTATACCGTATTTGCTCGAATATAAGACCTGGATCCACCTCGCTAACAGCAGGTGGATGTCTGCACGATGCGCGCAGACATCCTCCCCTGCCGCCTGGCACGACCGCCGGGACTTCTATGATGAAGTCGGGTCCTTCCGGCTTCATCATAAAAGTCCCGGCGGAAGTGCCGGGCAGCAGCGGAGGATGTCTGCACGTACCGTGCAGACATCCTCCGGCTGCCTCCACTACCCACCAGGGATATCTGGCCAGCCGGGGGATGTCTGCACGATACATGCAGACATCCTCCATGCTGCCCGACACTTCTGTCTATTATGACGGACCGGCTGTCTGTCATAATGGACGGAAGTGTCGGGCAGCATGGAGGATGTCTGCACGTATCGTGCAGACATCCCCCGGGTGCCCCCACTAGCCACCAACGAGAGACAGGTGAGAGGGGGGGGGGGGGCAGAGAGAGACAAGAGGGGGGGGGGGCAGAGAAAGACAAGGTTGGAGGGGGGAGAGAGAGGAGGAGAGAGAGAGAGAGAGAGAGAGAGAAAAGGAGGGAGGTGGAGAGAGAAAGAAAAGTTTGGGGGGAGGGAGAGACACTGCTGGGGGGAGGGGGAGAGGCAGCATAGGCACATAAAAGGAAATAAAGACAAGAAATGCATATTTTTTTAATATCATAATTTTTATTAAATATTAAAAAGCAATTTACATGAGAATATAGGGTAGTCTTTTAGTTTTTTCCTAAAGGAATATCCAAAGTTTGGGGGGTCGTCTTATAATCAGGGTTGTCTTATATTCGAGCAAATACGGTAATTTACTAAGACAAATGAAGAAAGGCACCCCTACTGCAAATACACAGATCAGCCATAAGATTATGACCACTGACAGGTGGTAAGCCGGCTGAGGCAGTGTGAACCTTTGGACAATGTTCTGCTGGGAAACCTTGGGTCCTGACATTCATGTGGATGTTACTTTGACACGTACCACCTACCTAAGCATTGTTGCACACCATGTTCACCCTTTCATGGAAATGCTATTCCCTGATGGCATTGGCCTTTTTTAGCAGGATAATGTGCCCTGCCACAAAGCAAAAATGGTTCAGGAATGGTTTGAGAAACACAATAATGAGATCAAGGTATTGACTTGGCCTCCAAATTCCCCAGATCTCAATCCAATCGAGAGTCTGTGAGATGTGCTAGATAAACATGTCCGATCAATGTAGGCCCCACCTCGCAACTTACAGGACGTAAAGGATCTGCTGCCAACGTCTTGGTGCCGGATACCACAGCACACCTTCAGAGATATAGTGAAGTCCATGTCTCGACAGAATGTTGACAATATAAAATGTTGGTCAACTGAATTGCTGAAAATAGTGTAAAAAGTTGGTGTGGAAAGGAAAACTGTTAAATTACAGCTGCATGAAATTGGAAAATATATAAATCCTGGTGCAATATAGTATCAACCTAGATTGTTAATAAACATAGGTATTGCCCATACTGAGACTGCTCTCTGGGTTCTGAACACAATGAATACAATATCCATTCTACTTTGCACCTGCAAAGACATAAAAGCACCATTCCACAGGGCAGGCTAATATATCTTTTGTCCATTCTTGGTTGAGTCAGTCTCTTAAAGACATTTAAAAAAAAAAAAAAAATCTCTAAAGGTATACCCAGATGTGTGTTCCTTGCAGTATACCACTGATAAAGGCCGATTGGCCAAAACATGTGGTGCTGTAGTGTGGACTTGCTTGCATTTTGGGTCTGAACCTGTCACATGTGTACACGGAAAAGTCTCTGTAATGACACAAGTGAGCTAAAGAACCTGTGAGCAGATCCCGAGTGAGGAATCATTTCTTGCAGTTTCCTTATTTAATTCCCTCATTCAAAGTCAATCAAAAGGCACACTACACAACATTCAATTAACAAAATATTTATTTCAAATTAATTTTGATCTTCTACAACATATGACAGGTCCAAAATCAGACCGGCTGTGTCAACAGCCACTTGCAAGCCATTACATTTTGCCGTGAAACAGTCCAAAATGTGTCGATCAGAGGCAGCTGACAAATATTTTTCTGTGCAGCTTTGTGGATCAAATGGCTTATACTGGCTTCCCAGCATGCTCCATGTTAAACTGTCTCTTGTTCTGTGCATACCGCAGCCACACTGATGGCCAGTCTCTGAGGTTGCATCAGGAGGAATAGACCACACATGACCCTCTTGTAAATCAACGGACATTTGCCCATCATCGTGTTCCAGACTCCGTGCGCAAGCCTCTAATGAGATGCAAAAGCGATCAGCCACCAGCTGGTACTGTGCGGCAGAGCAGTCCAGCTCTTTTAATAAAGTGCTCGGGATGTCTACACTCTGAAACAAAGAATTAGATAATTGATTAATATACCATATATATCCACTGATACATAGTAATCCCACAATGTGATCATTTTTTTCCCCATGATTAAGTCAATTGCAGTATAGCAGAAAATGTAAAAAGCATCTGATCCATACATTTGCTGGCCATTTGTCTTTTGCACAGTACATAGGTTAAAGTGTATATCATATAATAGGATATTGATATGGAGAGCTGACTAGTCAGACCACTCACCTTATATCGGAGGAATGCAGCCAGATGTGTCTCAGTGCACCCACCACCCAGTAACACCCACGGTTTCTTAAGCGTAAGCTGTAAAACATGTTGAGCAGCCTTACAAATGGTCTGAAAGAAAACCACAAAAAAAGACATCTTAGTGAATCCTTCAGTCTGAAGAAACACGTTCAATCTTCAGACTGGGGCACCGATAAAATGAAAATCTCTGACATACACATGCATATACCTCAAGACGAGCTCCAAATGGAGACATCCATAACATTCTCTAGCAGTGACTAATCAAATGCTGCAGCAGATGTTAGTATAGATTCTAATGGTGGCAACAAAAGGAAGTGTTTGAAAAAGATGGGAAGAGCCCATTCCAAAGCACACTAGATATCATAGCTTAAAGTCACAAGGAGTTGGGCTGGAATATACAAGGCAATGTGTGGGACTCAATGACACATAAGACAGTCTTGGCAGCTCTATAAGGTGACATTTGGTTCTGTTATTGCTTCATCTGTCTTACACTGCATAGTCTATGGGCAATCCTAGATTTTACAGTTTGGTTCATAATATACTCCTTTCTGCTGCTTCTTTGCCTGGAGTATATTCTGGGTGGAAGAAATTTGGTACTAGGCAAAGGATTGTACAATTGTTTTATTTCATACATATTCCTGAGGAATACAATGAGTACAATAATACAGGGCTCGACAAACCCCGGGCGCCAGGTCGCCATGGCGACCTGGAAATGGAGCCTGGCGCCCGGGTGCCGTTGCCCTAATGTTCCCCTTGCCGCTGCCATCCGTCTTTTGCAGCGCGAGGGGACAGACAGCAAGCTCCGCCCCCTCGCGCAACACGTGTGTTAGTGTTCAGCCGAAAGAGCCATGAGGATCGGCTGCGGCATGAATGTTCCCCCTCCCCAGCAATGAGGTAAGGCAGCAGGGAGGGGGAACATTCGTGCCGCAGCCGATCTTCATGGCTCTTTCGGCTAAGTGCTGTGTTGTCAAGAGACGACACCCAGCACTAAGAAGTTATGAAGAGAAAAAAAAACTTATATGTTTGAGTTGTATATGTGAAGTGGGGGGGAGGGATGTATATGTGAAGTGTGGGGGAGATGTATATGTGAAGGGGGGTATATATGTGAAGGGGGGGTATATATGTGAAGTGTGGGGGGGAGGTGTATATGTGAAGGGGGGTATATATGTGAAGTGTGGGGGGGCTGTATATGTGAAGGGGGGGTGTATATGTGTGAAGTGTGGGGGGAGGTGTATATGTGAAGGGGGGGTATATATGTGTGAAGTGTGGGGGGAGGGATGTATATGTGAAGGGGGGTATATATGTGTGAAGTGTGTATGTGAAGGGGGGGAGGGATGTATATGTGAAGTGTGGGGGGGAGATGTATATGTGTGGGGGGAGGTGTATATGTGAAGGGGGGTATATATGTGTGGGGGGAGGTGTATATGTGAAGGGGGGGTATATATGTGAGGTGTGGGGGGGAGGTGTATATGTGAAGGGGGGGTATATATGTGTATATGTGAAGTGGGTTGGTGTGTGGGGTGTATATGTGACGTGGGTTGGTGTATGGGGTGTATATGTGACGTGGGTTGGTGTGTGTGGGGTGTATATGTGACGTAGGTTGGTGTGTGTGTGTTTATGAATTGCGTGTATGTTTGCGTGATTGTCTGGCTCCTAAAAATTTTTGCTGGCTCCTAGAATAAAATTAAATTTGTCAAGCCCTGCAATAATATGTTTTACGGATTTATAGCATGTATTTGTACATACATCAGCTTTGTATTGTATATATTTTGAGGAGTATTGAGCCCTCTTTGGTTCATATAGCTCTACCAGGGGGCAGACATCTTGGGTCAGATCTGACCCAAGATTCTAAACAACATGACTGCCACCTGACAGAGTTATACAAGCAAATAAGGCTCAATAAGATCCCTTTATTTGTATTCTTTCAGTTGCAATTAACTTAATTTTTTGCGACCGTTTTCGTTCAAGATTTTCTTATAATCGAATAATGACTTCCTTAAAGCAGTCTCTTTTCTGTGCCTCGCCTCTAAATGATCCTTAGTTATATTATAAATTAGATCTTATTGATTTGCAGTTATATCTTATTGATACTAAACAATGCTTACCAAGCAAAATGGGGATAAAATACAATAAAACAAAAATGTGTGTCCACTTCATGTGCAGATTTTAGATTAGGATCCAGACATGCACACACATTTTTACCAGGAGGACTGTTTTTCTAAATCAAAACCTTTTCCTTACTGTAAGCTCTTTCAGTGAAGTTTCATTTCTGTTGCAAAGTACAATGCTGCTCACAGAGGAGTCAAAGGGAATAAGGTGGAAATAGCTTTTAGATCCATGGGACAATCTGCTTAAAGCTCTGAGGCTGCCATAACAGGTGGAAGAAACCAAACTCAGAGACGCTATAGGGCTTGCACCTGTAGTGAGACAATATAATGTACAAATTTGGAATTTGTAACGGTCACAAAGACTTTTCTGCAAATTTATCACAATACAACACTGACAACTTAAAAAGAGAATCTAAAGAAAAACGCAAATTTGAAAAAAAAAAAAAGAAAAATTCAAAGCAGACACTTGAAAACAAAAATGCATTAATGGTTATGTTTTTTGCAATGTAACATTACTTTTTAATCAATCCTCCCTCTTGCTGTGAATTTGTTTAACATAACACTTTTAAAGAGCCAAGTGGAGGGCTCCAATATGCACATCCGCCCAATGTCAGGCCCGAAGCCTGGAATGATTTGGGTCACATCAGGGCCCTGGCTTTAATATGGGAGGGGATCAGGTCTACTAGCCCTAGCCCCCTCATTTCTTGGGAAGTCTGCTGCCCTGGGGGGGGGGGAGGGCGGAGATTTTATTTTTATTGGACTTTTATATTTTAATTTACCTCCTCAAAAAAGGTGAAATAAAATGTCCATGATGCAACAGTCAACCCCGAATCCAAATGTTACTTTTGGTTTGCTTGATGCATATTGTGCCGATCCAAAGATCCGGTTTCCGAACACGCAATTCGGATATGAACTACATCATACCGTGTAGCAGCGGGATCCCTTCAATTTGGGTATATACCCAATCTGAATTGAACTCCGACCAAATCGGACTATATACCCTTTGGTATGCCCATGCATTTCTAAGCATGGATAATGCCACTGCTATGCATGCCCAGCGCATCCCCCATATTTGAGTATTCCAACATTACAGCAATGTAACATGTTCCACCCAATGTAAAAACGTAAAGAAAAAGTAGTTTCATGTGAAAACTCTTACACTGTGCTATTATTTTGTCCAGTGGTCAACCTTTAATGATTTGACATTTAATAAACCTAATCGCTGCTGCATGAACAAATGTGGTAACTTGGTTTGGTTTTCAATATCAACAAGGCAGTTTGATTTAAAAAAAAAAAAAAAAAAAAAAAAAAAGGACAAATGCAATATTTTCCTGTAAGGACATTGAATAAATCACAGTATATGAATCACTTTGCCATACCTGTCATTTGGCTTAGAGGTTCCATCAGCGCTGCTCCCAGTCTATCCACAGCAAGGATATAGTGGTCTTTAAAGTACAGCTTCAGGGATGGATGGATGACTTTTTGGCACACAACACAGTTTACTTGATTATGAACCAACTGCTTTGCTAAATTAAAGAGCTGATCTAGCATGACATGTTCTGGGTTTACACCACTCAACAAACCCACAGTCCCTTCACCGGTATCACAGAGGTCTCCGCATAAGGAGATGGAAAACAAAGCCAGTTTAATGTTTGCAGTGGGTAATCCAGAGGAGGGTACAGCTCTATCCCAACTGAATTCAGCCATTTCAATGAGGAGTCCAGGAACTACTGTAGACTCCATAACATTCTGACCTTCTGCTGGGACAATGATACTTTTTCCTAAGTGAACACTGGATCCTATCTCATTTGGAATGGATAGGAGGAATGCCTTTACAATCAATGTGCTGACATAATCCACTTCCTTCACAGTGAGCATGCAAGCAGGTTTGCTAGAAATGACAGTGTATGTTAAGGAAAGCAAGGCCTTAGTGCTACTAAAGTCTACTGTCATTCTGCATGCACAATCCTCAGCGTTCAGATAATTAATACAGGTGGCCAAGAGATTTTTGCAAATCCCAATTAAAGCGCGAGGTGAAATGTTTAAACTCAGGAACCGGTCAATCAAATTACAGCAGAGGATTGATGCAAAAAGGCCACAGTCACTGACACAGGTTACATGATTACGCATGGAAGCAACTAGAAGCTTCAAGACGGGATGACTGACAGAAAAGCCACTAAGTAAGGTAAAGGACTGTGACGTAGTAAGGACACATCCTCCGGTACCATTGTGCAGCTGTTTCAGCCGACCAGTCGGGCCATAGCAGGATGTTACAATACCTTGGAAAACACTCAGAGCCTCTTTGATGGAGTTGGCACTTAATGGTCTAGTTGTACACAGGGACTGCTTTTTAGGTACAAAACTCGACATGTTTGCCTCTTTTATATACAATAATTTAGGTTATAAATCAAATAGCATTAGTTTAATCCATTTATTGGGCTCATAGTAACAAGGAAAAAAATGGTTGGGAAATTGGTTTGAGGGGCATGGACAAAATGATCACAAAAGAAACTGGGTTAGATGCGCTACTTAAACATGGTAAATAAAAGCCTGGCTGTCTATAGTCTTCATCGGTGGTCTTTACACTCTTTCAGCTCTCGGCTTGCTTTAGCTGAACTTTTTGCCACCTTTTGAATAGAGTATGTCCCAAAGTGTATGCCTAAAAAGGACAGTCCAGCCACTAACAACCAGTTCTTCCTCAACCACGTCCCGTTTTTCATTGCTTCTCGTGTGTAAATGGGCACTTGAAATCTATAATTTAACAAAACAGAAGAAGAAAAATAAGTCAGTTGTTATTATAAAAAGGGGTCTAGTCACTGAAAGGGAGATAACACAGTCTACTCAACTATTCATTGTGCAAGAGTCAGACTTGCTAAGCTTCTCAGCTGGCCATGGATAATGCATGGCTAAATCATGAAAATCTCTCACTTTTTAACAATGCATAATGCAGGACCAACTTCTTCTTGCATAATGCATAGATAAAACGTTCGGCTGAACCCACCGCACAAGTGCGTTTTTGCATATAGCCCACAGCTGATCAATTACTGTCCAACTCATGCTTTACTACAAATCCAATAATTCTCACGCTAAACCATATGGGTGAACACGGCATGCACTTTTAAAAACACACAAACCAGTACACCCCATACTAAGGCCATTCCAACTCCCATACATGCACACAAATATATATGTTTAGAACATGTTTTACCAGAAAGTGTACACTGAGATTTTTCTCTTTTTCATGTATGGCCTATTAAAAAAAAATAATAAAAATATTGTTCAAATCTAGCAACACTTGAAGATACTCACAGTAACAATCATGAATATGTACCTGGTATACTTAAACATACATTTACACAGTGCTTGACAAATCCCAGGAACCAGGGCGCCTAGACCCTTAAAATCCTTTTGCTGGCTCCTAACCTTTTTTGATTGTTTTCCATTGAGCTCTAGGGAAGTACCATTTCCCTGGCTCCTAAAAATCACTAGGAAGGCTCCTGAATTGTTCGGTTTGACTTCTAAAGTTTCCAAATTATGTCAACCCTGTACTTACATATATCAGTTATATCTATAAAAAAAACCAGAATGGCATCGGTTTGAGTTGTTAAAGTAAACAACACCGTGCTATCTGGGCGTTATAAAAAGATGCCCCACTGCATCTGCTGCCACCACCAAGACTAACATTTCAAAAAGTCAAAGCTGAAACATACCTAAATTATATTTAACAAAGCTCTACTTGGCTTTTGCTTCTGCGCCTTTCTCCAGAACATATCCTGCAATGGCCGGTACAGGAACAATATCGTTTTGTTCAGGGTGGAAGATTGGATTTGATTTAATGTTGTACCAACCCCAGTGTACCAGTCCGAGACCTGTTCCCATAACAATCAGAACCTTGTAGTTCTTCCATATGTTCCTTAGCCCCATACCTCTGGTACCAATCTACACAAAAGAGAAACAATGCCAAAATTTATACATGTCCCAAGCTATTCTGTGCATTTATACATGCTATATAGTATATTACTAGAGAAGCAAATGCCAAGCTAATTTCTTCTGCCAACTAAGTATTGTATTCTATTGTATTGTAAATCAATAGCTAAACAACTAAGGACTAACCAGTCATTTTACACAACTGTATCTACAGAACAAGTTACATTAACGTGAGCAATAACCACATATGAAAACATATGGAGACACATGGGGATGCTGAATGTGTATGAGGCTACAGTCACACCCAATGGGTATCTCCATGCATCTGTATATAAAACCTTTATCTGGCATGGCCCCCTTCTGGGGAATTTATTGTAGGAAGATTCATCCCAGACAAAAGCTTAAAAAAAACAAAAGTCTTAAAAGATAAGTATTGCAACAATAAAATAATGAATTTGAACAAACAAGTAAATTTTTAAACAAAATGTCAGCTTTAATATGCATTTGTTTGTTGAAAATGTATTTTCAGGCTTGAATCGTCCTTTAACCTTTTTTCCCTCCTGGCAAACTTTAGAAATCTCCTTTTCATTCATACAGCCATTCAAAATAAACAGAATGCCTATTCCTTTATTTTAATACCATTTATGTAGTGCCTACTAGTTTTGACAAACTCACTCCAGCAAGAAGGCTCCTGAAATCTAGGGAGCTTTTATTGTATCACAAACTATAGATCACAGAATTAAAAAAAAGTGTAAAAATAGTATTTTATTTGCTCTTACTTCCTCTTTTAACCCCTTAGGAATGGAGGCGGTTTTTAGACTTCTGCAGTTTTTATGTTTAGCTGTCCTTTTATTTTATTTTTTTCGTTTTATGTAATCACACATATTATATAAATGTTTTTATCACCATAAGTAGGGCTTTCTTAATATAGCATTATTTTCAACATATCTTATAATTTACTATTAAAAAAAATCATAAAATATGTTGAAAAATGGAAAAAATACCTTTTCTAACTTTGACCTGAAAAATCTTTTACACAATTACAAATCGGTAAAAATGACCGCATCTAAATAGTTTCTAATATTTGTACTGAGCTTAGAAATTTGCCAGGTTTACGTGTTTTCTGTTGTTTTTTGCACATTAGGGCAATGACCTAAAGTAGAATTTGTATTCCCCTACCATGACTTTTTGACCCCAATCCCGATAATCAACTGAACCTTAAGCCTAAACTTAACCCTAATTCTTACTCGAACTCACATAACCCTTACTGGGGATGACAATACCCTGGCACCAAGTCTAATTTCCTGGAGTTATGGATTTGTTGAGCCCTAAATTAATTTGTGTGTAATTTAAAAATTGTATCAAGTGTAGGCATTTTAAAGAGAAATGCTTTAATGAAAGAATACAATACTTTTTTTTTGTTCTAACCCTAGGGTTAGGGTGAAATTAAAAAAAAAAAAAGTCAACAATTAAAAATAAAATAAATACAAATAAAGTATATAAAACAAATTCCACCCCATTTTTCCTCTTCTACTGTGTTCATTCTGAACCTAGGGTTAGGATTAAATAAAATTAAATCTAGTTATTTAAAATAGATACATTACATACATTTTTTTGTTCTAGAGTTAGGGTTCCTATTAGCCCTAGAGTAAGGATTAAATTAAATGGGAAAAAAAAAAGAGAATTTAAAAAAATAAAAACATTTTAATAAAATAAATTATATAAAAATAAGAAGTTCATTTGTAGAGGACCAGTGACATGTTAGGACTGTCAGTGGTCCTCTAGGGCCAGTGCTACAGAATGAGAGTTTTCTCACTAGGTAACATATTTATCGGCGTATAACACGCGCCGGCGTATAACACGCACCTCATTTTAAGAGGGAAATTTCAGGGAAAAAAAATTCAAATAAAGAACTTTGAAGCCCAATATGCCATTTAATATGCCAGGATTTTGCCCCCAATATGCCATTTAATATGCCATTTAATATGCCAGGATATTGCCCCCAATATGCCATTTTAATATGCCAGGATATTGCCCCCAATATGCCATTTTAATATGCCAGGATATTGCCCCCAATATGCCATTTTAATATGCCAGGATATTGCCCCCAATATGCCAGGATATTGCCCCTTAGTATGCTCGTTATGCCACCATCCTCCCCCCCTTCCCCAGACCCCAGTACTTACCTCGTTCCTGCTCCGTCTCCCGGTGCTCTGAAGGTGCGTGGATGTGAGGGAAGCGTTGTGAGCTTCCCTCCAGCCGCGCGGAACAATAAAGTTTGTTTAAAAAAAACACACTTTGTTGACCGTGCAGCTGGAGGGGAGCGCACAACGCTTCCCTCACAGCCACGCAGCTTCAGAGCACCGGGGGACAGAGCAGGAACAAGGTAAGTTTTAGATTTTTTTATTATATTGGCGTATAACACGCACACATCATTTGCCCCCTGTTTTCAGGGAGAAAAAGTGCGTGTTATACGCCGATAAATACAGTAATTCTAAGAGATGAATGTCCCTTTAATCGTGTCCCTATATAATATAACAATGCTTGATTTCCTGAAAGCTGTCTGCATACTTTTATGGGTATATGACTGCGTGCATGTATGGATAAATGTGCGCTTTGATTTTATGGATAACGTTAGCTACAATTCTAATTTGGAAATCTGTTTACTCATTTGCATCCTAAGTTGCTATTAAAAAAGACCTTCTTTAAATATTTTTTTGCATCAGGACCAGTAGACTGTCAGGAGGGACAAGTAAATTGGGCTACCGCTGTAGTCTCCTGGACAAGTTGGTTTCCACACCCGAGTTAATCACATCTCCTCTGTTTCCTACCCCTTTTTAAGGACAGTAATTTTACCTTTCATTAAGCAGAGAAATACAAACAGCCTCTAAAAGGCAGCAGCATTCATCACAATTAAGAACTAATTTTACCAGTGACTCCCTTATCAACAATATTCATTTAGAACACATGGCTCCATTTTGTCATTGTCAATGTACTTAATAATGTCTCATAGGCAATGGACATGCCCCAGCAGCCCCCACACTGGACTCCCAGGACATG
Organism: Pelodytes ibericus; assembly: GCA_036172795.1. Lineage (NCBI taxonomy): Eukaryota > Metazoa > Chordata > Amphibia > Anura > Pelodytidae > Pelodytes > Pelodytes ibericus. Next base: position 40,900,555 of record CM069862.1, read on the forward strand.
CCCCAGCACCCCCCACGCTGGACTCCCAGGACATGCCCCAGCACCCCCCACGCTGGACTCCCAGGACATGCCCCAGCACCCCCCCCCCCCCACGCTGGACTCCCAGGACATGCCCCAGCATAGCCAGCTCGACTCCCAGGACATGCCCCAGCACAGGCATGCTAGACTCCCAGGACATGCCCCAGCACAGCCATGCTAGACTCCAAGGACATGCCCCAGCACAGCCACGCTCGACTCCCAGGACATGCCCCAGCACAGGCATGCTAGACTCCCAGGACATGCCCCAGCACAGCCACGCTAGACTCCCAGGACATGCCCCAGCACAGCCATGCTAGACTCCAAGGACATGCCCCAGCACAGCCACGCTCGACTCCCAGGACATGCCCCAGCACAGGCATGCTAGACTCCCAGGACATGCCCCAGCACAGCCACGCTAGACTCCCAGGACATGCCCCAGCACAGCCACGCTAGACTCCCAGGACATGCCCCAGCACCCACACTGCAGACACTGGACTTACCCCAGCACCCACACTGCAGACACTGGACTTACCCCAGCACCCACACTGCAGACACTGGACTTACCCCAGCCTGTACAGACAGCTATAGTAAAACAAACAAAAAAATAGACACACCGTACAATCGTAATACTTCGAAACTGAGTGGCACATTAGCAGTCTTCAAGGGGTTGTGGTCAGCGCTATGGTTGTAGCAAGAAGCAAAAAGTGGAAAAAGACTGACCACATCTCCGCCAGACCAATAATAATAACAAAATATTTATTGCATTTACATTTGTGGCAAAACAGCAGTCTATGGACATCCCCAGGCCAGAGAACAGCATTATGACTATGACTTATGCATTTGACTAAGTGCCCTGCTAAGGTGCAAAACTGTTCTCTGCCCCGGGGATGTCTGTACATTGCTGTTTTGCCACAAGTGTAAGTGACATAAATATTTAGCAATAATTGCAACCAGGTGTTATTATGATTAGTCTGGAGGAGATGTGAGTACACACAGCTCCCTGGTCTCCCAACCAGTGCCTCTGCTGGTAAAGTTATAAAAAGAGGGGGGCAGTATTTTTTAAACCCCCCCCCCCCACACCTTACAAGTCAAATGCCACTCTAGGTACTTGAATTGTCTGCCTCACGCTGAATACAGGCCATATGCAGTACATGCCACAAAAGTAGCAGTAGTGTAGGAAATTTAGGGAGGTCAGAGGAGACCATAAATCTACATTATGTTGCAATAAATCATCCCCTCCATTTGTAGCAGAAAAATACATGGTTTGTGTATTTGAAGTAATTTAAAACAAAAAACTCTAAAACCTCACATTAAGGCCACTCACTAGCAAGTAAAGATCACCAAAACGTTGATTACAAATGTGTACACCAGATGTGTACTTTTACTGACAGCTTATATTAGGTATAGTGGCTTCAGCCAGAATCCATGAATATGTTTTTTTTTTTCTTCCACTAAACCTTATACGCAGCATAGTTTAGACCAGTGTTTTACCCTTGAAATAATATTCATGTCTCGGGAAAACCCTGCATATTTTTCTGATATATCATTATTGATATCTTTCTCTTATATAAACTTAAAGTTTATAAGGAAAACGTATTGGGGGGTTTTTCTGATAGCATGAACTTGTAAACAGTTTTTACATATTTAATAAAAATTATGATTGAAAATTTGCATTTCATGTTTTTACTTACTTTTCTTTTGCGCCTCCCAAACTTGCCTGGTGTCTACTAGGGGCAGTCGGAGACTACTTTGTGCGCACAGACACTTCCACCAGGGCTTCAGAGATGGTACGCTGGGAGGTCACTTGCCCCAGGTGTTCCGTCACAGAAGCTCCATCGGAAGTGTCAGGCAGCATTGGACAGTGTATGTGTGCATTGCACATGCATCCACCAGCTTGCCCTGTTAGTCTGATCAAGGTCTGTCGGGTGCGGGTGTGAAGGTACTCTGTTGATCCCATGTTAAAACAAAGTTCTCTCTCTTGACTAGCAGAAAACCCCCAATACCTGATAGACCTTGATAAGATGCACAAAACGAGTCCCCCTGCTCAGATTGGCTCTGCGTACGCCAACATCACAGAGAAGCATGACAGCGCCGGTAAGAAGATAAGCTGCCATGTAACATTAAATGTTTATCTTCGTAGTAAATCCTCTAAAAACCAATTGTGCTTCTAAATTCTATATTAGAGGTACAAATGTATTTATTTATTTTAATTTTTGATGATGGTTTTTTTGGGGGGTTATTTCTTTACATTACTCATCCATAGCCAACTTAAGTAATGTTGAGCATTAGAAAATGAAATGCTTTTATGAAACATAGAAAATGTAAAGCTTGCATAAGCTATCAAAAAGAATGGCAGATGTTGAAATGTATTTTAATTTACCTGGTTAAAAAAAAAACTTAGTCTGGAAGCATCCAAAAACGTCTCAGTAGAATTTAACCTAGAAAAACATAAAGGAGTTTATCAGAAGTTTGGGATCATTTACTATAAATAAAGGTTTGCATTTTTAGAAGTATTAACATTTTGTATAGATTTGAAAATTGTTTCTGTAAAAAAAATATTATATATATATGTTGCTAAAGTGGCTGGAGCTTGTAAGGAAATAAAGCAATATTTCAGAATGTTTCATAAAGAAGAAAAGGTAGAGAGGGGGAAAATGTTGGTGCGCTAAGCTAGTCACTGGCTTAAATAATGTATAAAATTAAGCCTACCAAACTGGTGTGAGCATGCTACAAATACAGTATGACTGGCTGTACAATGTGCGACAACTTTATTCAGGTGAGAAGCGCATGATATTTTTTTTTGCATAAAAAAAAGAAAAGTGATAACTTGCAGTATGTTCATACATATATTGCACATGAGCCTTACAAAGCACACATCTGTAGGTTGTTTTACCTTCAGGTGTACAGTGAGGTTTTCAGGTCAACCAATGTTTTACTAGACACACAACTTTTACCTGCAGTGCTGGACAATGACTACGGTATTTTAAAATGTCTGCAGTGTTTGTGTTTAGCTGTAATTTCCCTCTCTCAGTTACCATACAACTAGTAGATGTAATAAATTAGACCTATCCTGGTATGATGTGATTACAAGAATAAATAACTGTGTGAATGAAAAGCTATAGAGTATTGTGAATGACAATTACAAAACATTTCTCAAAATATGGACACTGTGGCTTTCTAGTCCTTATGGTAGATCTGTAAATACTAATTATTTAATAAGCTAAGTAATTACAAACCTATTTTGAGTTGTTTTTCCTTTTATTAATATTACCGGTAAGTGATATATCTGATATCATATACTTTGTATATCATAAAGAGCTATAGTACAAAAAAATATCTGACTGTGTGTATATGACTTACTGTGTCTGCATGCATCTATGATACTGTCTATGTCAGGGGTCCTCAAACTACGGCCCGCATGCGGCCCGCCGAGCACATTTATCCGGCCCACAGGGGGGGTGCTGCCGGCACCCCCCGCTCCCCATCCGTCACATCCGGATCCGGTAACAGTATTTCCCTCCGTGCAGGAGGACACTGCGCGAGACGTCCGGCCGGGGACACAGCAGCTGGAGGTAAGTGATGGGGAAGCGGGGGAGGAGGGAGGTATAACGAGCATCTGACTGGCATAATATTCCTGGGCTCTGACTGGCACAATGTTACAGGCATCTGACTGGCATAATATTCCTGGGCTCTGACTGGCACAATGTTACAGGCATCTGACTTGCATAATATTCCTGGGCATCTGACTGGCATAATATTCCAGGGCATAATGACTGGCACAATGTTACAGGCATCTGACTGGCATAATATTCCTGGGCATCTGACTGGCATAATATTCCTGGGCTCTGACTGGCACAATGTTACAGGCATCTGACTGGCACAATGTTACAGGCATCTGACTGGCATAATATTCCTGGGCTCTGACTGGCACAATGTTACAGGCATCTGACTGGCATAATATTCCTGGGCATCTGACTGGCATAATATTCCTGGGCATCTGACTGGCATAATATTCCTGGGCATCTGACTGGCATAATATTCCTGGGCATCTGAATGGCATAATATTCCTGGGCATCTGAATGGCATAATATTCCTGGGCATCTGAATGGCATAATATTCCTGGGCTCTGACTGGCATAATATTCCTGGGCATCTCATAATATTCCTGGGCATCTGACTGGCACACTATTCCCATTGAAATACTGGTAAGTTTAACTTTACTTCATTTTAAATATTGTATTTGTTCCCGTTTTGTTTCTTCAATTCAAAATAAGATAAATGCAGTGTGCATAGGAATTTTTTCATAGTTTTTACTATAGTCCGGCCCTCCAACGGTCTGAGGGACAGTGAACTGGCCCCCTGTTTAAAAAGTTTGAGGACCCCTGGTCTATGTGATCGACTGTCTCCCTGTGTGTGTGGCTATGTGACAGGCTGTCGCTCTCATTCGTTTGCATGAATGTGTCGCTATTGTGTATGGCTCCTAGAATTAAAGGTGTCAAGCCCTGCACGAAAGAGTGGTGTCTGAGTTTAGTAGAGACACAGTACAAAGTTATATGATGGTAGTAGCCAAAATGTGTCCTATAGTTTATCTCTTTTGACGGAGATACAACCAGGTACATATGAGCATATTTGGTGGAGCTGCAAAGAACCTGGGACATGATGCCAGGCAGTGCCAAGTTTGAATGAAATGAAAAAGTGGTGGACAAGGAATGACACCTTCCTCTGGCAAGTACAATGTTAAAACGCAGAGATCGACACCATCGTTTAGGTATCTGGATCTTTTCCTGGTAACCAATGACAGCAATAACCCTGTGTCTCATAACAACTGAGGTCTCTTTCAGCTTCTGATCCACCTCTATGCAAAACACAAGCGATTAAACCCCTCTCCCTGAACTTTCTGCGCTTTACAGACACAATAAAGAAAAATATAATAACCAGTGTATAGAACTCACAGGCAGGCGACGTGGGAGAATGCAAGGTCACAATCCTTCTCAGACCTGACACCGGTACGCAACGTGATGACGTAGTTGGCTCCATTTTCCTGACGTTACCAATCACACACGTCGTTTATGTTCACTGTTGCCAACTACCACAGAATTGGGCTTTTTTATTTTTTGTTTTTGTTTTGCAGTCTATTTGTATTCTATCTGCGTTTCTCGACTCGCGAGTCCTCCAAGCAGGAAGACTCAAGACTGTGTGTCATCGTCTTGGCGCCGCGTCGCATGCCTGGTGACGTTGGGGGGAGGAGCCTAGAAAGTTTAGCCAGACTGTATACATATACAATAAAGCGAAACATGTTCGCGCAGTTTTTGGATGGCGAATGGCGATTGGGGTGTCTGCAGTGTTATCAGTGAGTTAAATTAGACCATCAAAAGAAGTTGAATCAGACTATCCAAAGCAGTACTATCAGTTTAATCAGACTATTAAAGCAGTTCTATCAGTTTAATCAGACTATTAAAGCAGTTCTATCAGTTTAATCAGACTATTAAAGCAGTTCTATCAATTTAATCAGACTATTAAAGCAGTTCTATCAGTTTAATCAGACTATTAAAGCAGTTCTATCAGTTTAATCAGACTATTAAAGCAGTTCTATCAGTTTAATCAGACTATTAAAGCAGTTCTATCAGTTTAATCAGACTATTAAAGCAGTTCTATCAGTTTAATCAGACTATTAAAGCAGTTCTATCACTGCTATGCTAGTTTGATTCATCAGTTAAATCAGAATATCACAACATTTCTATCAGTTGACTCGACTATCAAACATTTCTACCAGACTATCACAGCAGTTCTATACATATTCTGACAATATGTTAAACACAAAGTTACCTTTATCATTTATGCTATGTTGGAATGATTATTATTATTGGGCTACAGTTACATTCTTTCACAGAAAAGAAGCAATTATATATCTTTTCTGTTATATTCATCCCTATTGTGTTGGTAAAGGGCTGTAAGGTCAGTGAGACAAGAAGTGATGTCCATGTGACAGCTGCTTTCATTTTGCATGGAGGGGAATACACCCTACAGAAACCTGGAGTTTTTATGAGGCTAAGGGTTTTTTGCTGTCATTGGTTGCCAGAAAAAGAACCAGACACCTAAACTTTTACATGCCAAAGTCATTCCTTGTCACCAACTTGTCAGCACTGCCAGTTTACAGACAAATATGTTTGTGGCCAAGTAATTAGATCAAAGATATCTAGTGTGTTTCATAATTAATGGGACTGTATCACCTAAACATTGTTTTTACTCTGCATGTAGAGAATATAAAATGGACAAATGCCATATACTCCCTATAGACCTTTATATTACATCAAAGTCATAGCCTGTGGAATAGCCTTCTACCCCTCTGTCACTTGTAAGATTCATTGCCAAATACGTAAGTCATTGGGGGTATGGAAAAAGTTCAAATTTAACATTTCATACAATTGCCATAATTTAAACAGATTGTGCAATTGTAGTGTAACCAGTATACCCCAGATGAGAAGTGGTGTGGAATTGGTGTTAGACAAGTAGAAGGCTGAATTCCTTCAGATCTCCTGTGTTGTCCAGATCTTGTAGGGCAAATAACTAAATTGCAGTAGACCGAATATTATATTTTTATCCTTTGTTTTGGATATTATATGGGGATGCAGTTAACAAACTCTTCAAAGGAAATATGCCAATTTCTCTCTGCAATAGAAGTGTGAAATGCGTAAGGCGTTTCACCCTACTGGCTATTGTTCTGCTTTGCCGCTGCTTGATATGAAATAAAGCATTTCAAGGATTCACTTGTTGCTGATTATTGAATAGACAGATAGGCTGTCTTATTTCCTTTGGAGTTTCTGTGCATGCTGTTAGCGGTTTGGATAACGCCAGCAGACCATTCATAGCCTCTGATTTCATGATTGCCGATGCTCTGTGTGTTGGTTGCTGTGTGTCAATATGGTTAATAAGACACATAGTGAACCACTCTTAGGAAAAGTTGTTAAGTTGCATGTGTATAGATAACATCACATTATTAGTTCAAGTCTGCTTGTCCTTATTGACAAGAACATTCACTGAAGATCAGAATCATACATGTAAGGGTAAAGCTTTTTGTCTTGTAGCTTCATTTGCATATAACTAAACAGGTGATGTCATAAACAAGCAACCCCACAGACACCCTAATAACAGATGTGTCTCTTAATTTATACATTTGCTTGCAATTCTACACAATGTATAGGTCATTTTCGATTATTTTTTTTATATGCTCTACATTTGCAGTATACATAATATAAAGGTGGCCAAGTCCTTTTATGTATGCAAAAGAGACTCTATCAAATGTAGAACATTACTTTTGTGAATAACTCTGGAAAATCACGTATATAGACTATTTATACTGTATAACAAATGCATAACTGAATGATTACATCTAAGAGGAGTCCAGTATCATTACCACAAAATGTTACATATTACAAATTAAGTGGAAGAGAAATTAACTAAAATGTGTCCAAGATGTAGTTAGTTATGCTGCCCAGTGGTAGCAAGTGGTATGTCAGCACATTAATTTAATGCAAACTTTTCTGGTAGAGTTTCAGTATATTATATCTACACAAAATGACTACCAGGACCAAGATTTAAAACTACAGTGGTTATTTTTTTAAGAGTTATTATTTTGCCACTTATTTGTAACAAATTACCTTAACATTATTTAAACTATGAATGTGTTTTACGTCTGTCTACAGTATTTCCTGTTTTTTTTTTTACACCACCTTTTGGTTTGATGCACAAATCTCAGATTACACATTGAACACAGGCACATAGAAACAATAATCTCTCTTAACTAGTCACAGATCACCCAGTCAAGCCGGCATAACTGCTAGAAGGAGACTCTAAAAAACAAGAGACTGCTCTGTAGATGTTCATATAAAATGATGAACTGGACCCATTGTATTTTATTAAAAAAGAGCTATTTTCAAAGAGCGATATAAGGTGCCAGGTGCTACTGGATTTATATTGTGCAAAAACATTTTATTTTTAAAGTGGTGCTCACTCCTAGTAGGCATTTAATTGTCTGAATTCCTATCCCAGCTCGACACTTGGATGGCTTTTAACGCCATATGCTCAAAAAAAACTCTCTCCTGTAACTTTAGGTACTATGAATAATGAGTCTCAACTCACATATACTGTTGATAGTTTTTTTTTTTTTGCCATGGAGACATTAGTTTTTGCTTACTTGCAAGAGGATCAGTGCAGATGCACTGGGCTGGTCAGTACACACGCATGTGTAGTAACAACTTAATTTAGAAGTTATTATCTCTGGATTTTTGACAGCAATAATTGGAAGGCAGAGTAGGTGTGTGATGTCACTGCACCAGTTTATCGGTTGCCTATTTTCAGTTTTTTTTTTTTTTTTAAACAATTTGCATACTAAGAAATTGAGCCTTGCAGTCTGCACTGATAAGATATAGTGGTAACTATATTTACAATATTTATGAATTGAAGATATATTTTACTTGTGTATACAAATTGTGCTTATACTATATATATAAATTGCTTAACTAGTGAGCAATGTTTTTTGAGTTTCCTTATCACAATGAGCATCTCAATGGAAGACCCATGGTTGACTCTTTATTTTGCTTGAGCTAATTATGTCATGGTGGGCTGGATAAATCCCCATTAGAGAGCTTGCCAAATGTATATCATCAGGCTAAAACAGGAACAGATAAAAGCATATTTATTTTTACACAGTGATCTTCAGTGTGTGTTTTTGTCAGATTGGAGTGGTTCTTTAAGGAAACATACACCCTTATATAAATAAAAAAATAGCTAAATGGGCACTATGCAACCTGCAGAGATGGCCCTTTCACATGTTTGCAGTAAGGCCTCAAATCTGTGGTTTTGTATGTGTTCCAACCCATATAACCTATACTAATTCCAAATACATTTCTGACTTTTTATTGCAATTCTTTTTTCAGATCTTGTATGTGGCTTTCTTGTCATGATGTCTAACAAACTGGTTATTAAGGTAAGTCGTATTGTGACCTGGCAGCTTTGATTCTGTGACTGAACACATCACGGCCAGAGGAGAGGATCATCTCTCCTCCTCCACCATTGGTTGTGTGCCATGGGATTGACCTGCGCACACAGCCATGGCGGAGGGAGATGGTCACCATACCTTCTCTCCCTGCTGCTGGGGAGTGATTGTTGGAGAGCTGTAAGCCATTGACATTTGTTCTGGTTTCTTTCAGTGAAAGAAAATTGGGTTTAGCCACTCTTTAATACCTAAAAGCTTGGCAACACATATATCTGAGGTAAATGAAATGAAGTAATGGCAGCACAGCTTGTGTTTCGAACAATAGAATGTATCGGCAGATAAGAACTATGGCACCGATTTAGTCTTCCCAATTTCTACCTAATCAAAAAACAAACAAACATGTAATACTTTTAATCCCTGGTCTTATCTTATGTCTAAGATAGCCTTATGCCTATCCCATGCATTCTTAAACTTCTTCACTGTATCAAACTCTAACACTACTTCTGTAAGTCTATTCCATACATCCACTACCCTCTCAGTAAAGTAATACTTCCTGATGTTACTTTTAAATCGTTGCCCCTCTAATTTAAGACTATATCCTTTTGTGGTGGTAGTTTATCTTCTTTTAAATAGACTCTCCACCTTTACTCTGTTGATTCCTTTTATGCCTTTACATGTTTCTATCATTTCCCCCTGTTACATCTGTCCTCCAAGCTATACATGTTAAGATGCTTTAACCTTTCCTGGGAAGTTTTATCCTTCAACCCATGAACCAGTTTAGTAGCCCTTCTCTGAACTCTCTCCAAAGTATCAATATCCTTCTGGAGATACGGTCTCCAGTACTGCATACAATACTCCAAGTGAGGTCTCACCAGTGCTCTGTACAATGGCATGAGCACTTCACTCTTTCTACTGCTAATATCTCTCCCAATGCAACCAAGCATTCTGATAGCATTTCCTGCTGCTCTATTACAATATCTGTCTATCTTTAAAGTGCCCTGACATGATTACTCCTAAATCCCTTTCTTAGGGTTAGGGTTAGCACGAACCTTGGCTCTAGGATTAAAACACAAAAGGGTTTTTATTTATTTGATATAATTTATTTGTATTTATTTTTTTACATTTTTTTTTATTGAACCCTAACCCAAGGGTTAGAGTAAGAACCATTAAAAAAATGTTTTAAACTGTTATTAAAAAAAAGGGGGGGGGGGGAGGAGGTTGCTTGGGGTACTACTTATATCCTTAGTCTTTTTTACCATTTTTATTTAACCCTAACCCTAGGGTTAGAACAGAAAACAACAATGTATTTTTATTAAAAAAATGGCTTTGGTTGGGGGCTGGAGCTGCTTGGGGGACCATGGAAGACTAATTATTCTATACTTAGTCTCTCCCTGTCCCGCGATTGCTGTCTAGCGGGAAGAGACTATAACTATCAAAGTAGGCACTTGTTTTGACGGCTAGAAACACCCGGTGGCAGTGATTGGATGTCACAGTGACCGTGTGTTTCCAGGGGAGCTTCCAAGGCACTTAGCCATGTCAGTCTTAGCGCGATCACAGTATGCCAGCGGTCGGGAAAGGGAAAAAAGGTTTAAAAAACCTTTTTAATAACAGGTGTCCTGCTATTAACATGACTAGATCTTACCTCAAATTGGCACTATTTTTTTTGTTTTGTTTTGTTTTTTACTTTTGCTTCTGTAATGGAACCAAAAGAAACACATTTTACCACTTGCCCTGATTAAAACTGATATATATCTGTACAGTGGCTTTACTCTGAGCTCTGCCTCTCAGCTGAGGCAGCTCTCATCTGTACGCTGTTGCACACTAACACTCTCAGCCAATCAGCGTGGGGGTACACATCTTGCTTCTTATTAGGTTCTGTAGAAAGCATCATGGCTTCGAGTCAGGATGTACTTAACGTAGGAGCAAGTGGAAAATTGTAGAAGCTGCAAACCTAATATTTGTGAGTTTATTAAATATATTTGGATTGCAGATATTCACATTTTAATGGTATATATACATTTTGATAATTATTTAACTTTAACCACTTAGTGTCATGACTTTTTTTGGCTGGTCCGACACTTGGTGACATGGGCTGTTTTAACATTTCTGAGGTGTTTTGCTGTAATTTATTTCTCATTTAGTGTACCCACACAAACTATATATTGTTTTTATCGTCATCAGAAGGGCTTTCTTTTGATTCCATTATTTTGATAATAGCGTATAATTTGATGTAAAAAAATAATAAAATATGACTTTTATTTTAAAAATCGTATTCTCATGTACAAGAGACAACAAAAAAACACTGCTAAATAGTTTCTAATATATGTCCTGAGTTCCCATTCAGTTAATATGCATGAAAGGAAGGTGATTTTCAAGTCAGAGAGGCCATCTAACCAGAGGCATAACTAGAAACCACCGACCCCACCGTAACTCCACCCCAGAAATGCCACTTACATGCCTCCCAACAGTTCTGCTTTGTGCCTGGCCTTGTCTTATATCTATCATAGCTTTATGCCTATCCCATGCATGGTTAAACACCTTCACTGTATTAACCTCTACCACTTCTACTGGAAGGCTATTCCATGCATCCCATACCCTCTCAGTAAAGTAATACTTTCATTAGTCCCTGGCCTTATCTTATATCTAGGATAGCCTTATACCTATTCCATGCATGCTTAAACTCCTTCACTGTATTAACCTCTACCACTTCTGCTGGAAGGCTATTCCATGCATCCACCACCCTCTCAGTAAAGTAATATTACTTTTTCTGACCACAAAAAAAAATATTTCCAGCCTTTTCAAAAGCTTCAGGTGGACCCCAAATATATCTATTTAACTAGCTACATGTATACAGCACTATACAGTACATACAGCACTTGGCTTATTCTCATATTGCATCCACACGATTTGGCATGCCACAGTGTAAATGTTATTTTGCCCCACAGATCGTGCCACACTACCACTTTGACCACAGCCAATATGCCCATTAACATTCCACAGCCAATGTGCCCATTAATATTCCACAGCCAATGTGCCCATCATGCCACAATTAGCCCATTAATGTGCCACAGCCAATGTGCCCATTATGCCACAAATATCCATTAATATGCCACAGCCATTTTCCCTATTAATATGCCACTATTAACCTGCCCATAAATATGCCACAGCCAGTATTATTTTGCCCTTCATTTATTAGTCATATTTTGCCCATTTGCCAGTGTTATTTTGCCCATTTGCCAGTATTATTCTGCCAATTTGCCAGTATCATTCTGCCCATTTGCCACTTATATTTTGCCCATTTGCCACTTATATTTTGCCCATTTGCCAGTATTATTCTGCCCATTTGCCACTCATATTTTGCCCATTTGCCAGTATTATTCTGCCCATAGACCACTCATATTGCCCATTTGACACTTATATTTTGCCCATTTGGCAGTATTATTCTGCCCATAGGCCACTCATATTGCCCATTTGCCACTTATATTGCCCATTAGCCAGTGTTATTTGCCAGTTATGGCCCCTGGAGTGACAGCCCGGTCGCAGGTGCGACCCCCACTAACGGTAAGTACGCCACTGCCTCTAACTGTGGGAATATCTTTAATTTACTGCTCTCAAACAGTTCGCTACAACAGCAGAAACAAACAGGGATTTCATTTGAGAATAGCTTGAATGTGTGTTATATCAGATCCTGTTCTAGGCCTTACAGACGCAGCAGTCACATGTAACTCCAATGTACAGGTAAATAGACTCTGTGTACCAAGGCCTGTAAAAAAAATGTCAGATAACCAGGCTATAATCTATGTTTAGTTACTCAAAGAATGCATTAAACTGCGCTATAATACTTTGCAATAATGTTATTGATTTGATTAGATACTCTTATGGACTATGTTTAGTGAGATAAAGCAGCAGACTCTGCATATCCATCAAGTTAGAATGGCAGAATGAAGGAACACATACACAAAAAAGAATAAATATTGATACATATTGCACTTAAATAGGATAAAGCTAGGAATATCCACCAAAAATAAGCGGGGCTTACAGGAGCCAAATATAGTACACGTATAATAACCCTCAAACACACTACTTATTATTACTCCCTAATAAAGTGCATACAGAGCACTGATAATTTGGTACAGACCTCCTTCCTTGCCGAATGCTACCTGACCAGGTACATATGCAAATGAGAACTATTTAACGCCACACAGGCACTCGTTTTCAAAACTTCTTCAGCTAGTATTGTCCAAACCATGTTCAGTCGGGTTGGTATAGACATTCAATCTATATTTTTGCTGGGAATTTTTCCATTTCTCTAGATTGCATGCTTAAGAGCAGCGCTCTCTACCTCATGTATCAGTCTCTGTTCATCTAATGTGGCATGTAGTTCCCTTCCATGCTAAGTAAATTATTGGTGCAATATAAATGAATGTTAATATAATAGTTATATTTACCAGAAGGCGTCTAGGATAGTTCATTGCGGCTACTTCACTGCTGACAGTTAAGTGTGTCAGTTTGAACTATCACCAGTGAAGATCAACGCGCCTGCTTCATCACGTCAATGTAAGCGCTGACGGTTCAGCTCTTACAAACATAATCCCCCTAAAAAATTAACTTCATTACTTTTTCAATTTTGTGTGGTCTTTTAAGAGGACATCAAACTGCTTCTGACTTGACTCTGTCTTTGGCTGCTTGATTTACTGAAGACGGATAAAGGTTCATGTCTACAATTGTATCATTATTCAAATAAAGTGATGGCCAAATAAACTGGAAAACAGCACGTATGTAGACGATAAATATGGGATTGCAAGACATTTAATGACCAAGTACTTGACATGTTCCGAAGAGTATGTCCAGTAGAGGGTGCTCTTTATCCACGTTTGGGCAGCTATTGAACTGTTAGACTGGGGACTCCATGAAATGAGAAAAGCTGACACAGTAGAAAATGCTGCGTACTTTTATCAGAAGAACAAAGCTAGTACAAAGTTCTGACTACACATGTCTGTCTTGCCTTAGGACTGCTTACCCTGCCAGATGTGTTTCATAAAAGACACCACGGCAGCATGGTACAAATCCACTTCAAGAAGAAAGAGCGATTCATTTAGGTTAATTATTTTGAAATAATATGTTCAAGTTGCTAAAGTATAGTGTTTTACTCAACTGCATGTGATTTGCAAAAAAAAATGGCTAAATTAAAGAATAAAGCAAGTCTTAAAACGAGCACGGATTAAGGTTTTAGAAACTGAATCACGCAGTGTAGACATAAATAGCGATGTAGCTGTATGGCTTTAGGCAGTTACAATACTGAAAACATGTCTCAAGGTCATTTAAGCAGGGCTTTTGTCACCTATTGTTTTAATATGTTTTCTGTATGCCACTCAGTATTTATATATTTTTTTTATTCCCATTGCTGCCAAAAATATGAGAGCTTTCTATATAACAATAAATCCAGAGTGCTGATGCCATCCTGGAAGACCCTTTACTAATGAGCTGGACTTGGTTTGGGTAGTGCCATGAATAATATTTAGGTGAACCAGCTGGTCACACAGGCACGTGTACATATGTGCTTCACTGGCTATTCCTTAAATCCTGTGTTATCCTCGTGCGGGGAGAGTGTTGGGAAATTAAACTTGCATCAGCAGCATCCTATAAACCAATGTGGTTTTGTGAACCAGCAATGGCCCCATAGGGCCTTCACGGTGGTCCTTGGTTTCATTCAAACTGTGTGACAGAGAGTGAGAATATATGGATGTGTGGGCACAGGCTCGAGAGGGGGAAAGATAGCTGACTAACGTTGTCGTTTTACTTTAACTCCTAACCAGACATAGACACACATTGGTTCTGAAGCAAACTACTCCCACTATGCTCAACCAGCTAAAAAATGGATGAATGTCATATGCTGCACTGTCAAAGATTGCCACTGTCGACACTCACCCGTCAAACCGCACAGAGAACCCAACAGGCAGCATTGTAGTTTGTGCGCCTGCCATTGTCTCTGCCGGAAAGCATTTTTTGCTGCCCCCCCATTCCCGCCCTAGGAGCTTGCCTTGTCTGCCTCACGCTAAATACAGCGCTGCCTATACCCGATGTAACCAGATTATTATTCAGGACATTAAATCCTTGTTTGTATTTCAGCTGACGGGGTTGAGAAGGCCGTTTATGGCGTATAAACATTCACTACCTTAAAGCAATACTAAACCTTTTTAAACATTTGCTTCTTTAAAGTACCAACGGTCTCCCTCTCCTAGCGCCTAGTTAGTGTACTCTCTATTGATCATAAGCATCAATAGAAGATCTCTCACTGTATACCAGTAAATCACAGCCAGTGACCCGATGAAAGCTGCCGGTTAGGTGATAAAATAAACGCAACGTGCTTGGGCCACACTACTTCTCACTTGTTCTTTAGTGTCACTTTAACTCATATCTGTTAAACTTTAAGCAATCTGGAACATCAGCCAAATTATCCAAATAGAAACTGGCGAAAATGACCTGATTGCTCAGAAATAGTCACAGTATGTGCTCTTTCAGCTTCTTATCTGTGTAGATTTGCTTTCATACTTTAGGTGCCCAATGGCGCTGCTTCTTCCGTGAGTATTTTATGGTTCTGAAACTTGTTTTTATATTGCTGCCCTTTGTACACTTTGTTATAAACCTCCACGTTTCCCATGTTAATATCCTACTTAATGTTGCGTTGATCCACATTCTGTAGACTCTGGAATAATGAACATGAAGTCTAGATCATTAAAATAAGCCAGCAGGTGATGAATGAAGCTGTACTCTTACAGGGATCACATTCCAAATTGGTATGTTAGCAGAACCCAAGGTAGCATTGTATTTGGGTAAATAGACTTAAATCTATCAAGTGCAACCATATAGAGGTCATCCTCTGAATTCCATAGTAACAATCCGTGGCAGAGGGCTCAAGAACATACATAAAGCAAAATATTTTAATGAGAGACTAACTATTTTTTTTCTTTTTAATGTGGCAGCAGCCTACATGTGCACCGTCAAATCTGTCATTTTTATAGTGCACCATTCAAAAGTTATTTACCCCTAATCTTTACCCAACTAGCACTCCATGGCAACAGGGAAATACAGTCCGGTGACTGTCACTGTATGTCATTGGCATGTGCACACATCAATCTCGCAGCGCACAGACATTAGCAGGACTGGGCATGGGCAGTGAACTCTGTGACATGGCAGCCTGGAAGTCTCAAGTAAACTTCCAAATGAATTGGCCATCACTTGTCAACGGTGCTCATAGGAGGAGCCTCATTCAGAATTTAGACATTTGTGGTGATCTGTCTGATCAGAGGTATTTACGGAGGGTTTATTTCCCCCGTTAACGATTTGAAAATAATAATACTGTGATATTAGATAAATGGTAATACTTTATTTATGGAACAAATTTGATGTGCTACCGAAGCAGCAATATATATCTAGTATACCCCTACTATACCCCATGCTGACCAATGACATCATGTGCCCTGTCCTACTTATTGAATGATGGACTTGACAAATCCCGGGAGCCATTGCGCCTATCATCCCTGCTGCTGGCTCCTAAGCGTTTTGACTGTTTTACACAGATCACTATGGATTTTTCCATTTCCTGTCTCCTAAAAATAACTAGGCTGTCCCCTGAATTGGTCTGTCTTGTTCCCAACAGTTTATAGAAATGTTCCATTAAATACCCTAATTTAATGCAAGTTCCATATTCTATGGAGTGGTAATGCACACGTAACCTGGATACCCATCCTGACATACCATCTTTAAAGACCACACTGTGATCATGGCATGTAATGTTACATTACTTTACTTTCACAATCATTTCTATTGCACCAACAATGCGTGTTCTAGTTGGGTATATCAAACTATGAGGATTATTTACATTTACCTGTCCTACAGTATCCTACTAGTGCAAAATAATAGGTTATTTTGTTTTTAGTTACTTGAGGTTTACATTTGTTTTCTTTGGCTAGATTTAGGGTGTTATTTTGTAGACTGATCTGATCAGGGTAAATATACAAGAATGTTGGGTTGCAGTGTGGCTAGGATTGATGAAGATCTCCTTGAAGCTAGAATATGTAATGTTTTATGTTCCTGAGAATGAATGTTATAGTGTCCTGTGTAATAAATGTATTTGAGTCACAATAGTGCACTGAGGCATGTAATCCACAGCATTTAAATACCTCACAAGGAGATGGAATTTGCTGCTTTTTTGGATTTACTGGTGAAAGAAAATAACAGAAGTTGCAAAGTTTACAGATCAGGGCTGAGTTGTAAAACAGATTTTGGGAATGTCTTTACAATGTTTTATTGAAACCTTGGAAGTTAATAGCTGAGAAGAACAACTGGATTGGCCTAGAAACTATTCAGTAAGAGGGGTTTGTTTTGAGAAGGGACAAAATACAGACCAGTGAAATGAGATGCCTTGATTTGTTTGTTATAGAATGTAGGATGTTTTTGCTTTATTTATTTATTTATTATTTACTAGTTAGGATTTCAAGGGGCCGGGTTAAGCCCTACCATCCCATTCTTTCCTACTTCTCCCAGGACCACATGCTTACCTGCTCCTCATACGTCACAGGTTCAGTTAATGAACGCAGACAAAAGCAGGACTGTTCTAATACAGAGAGACTGAGAAGCTTGCCTGCGTCATGAAATGAAGAGGAAATGGGGACTGTAATTATAATTACAGGTTGAAGATCCCTTATCCAGAAATCCGTTATCCAAAATGTTTTCAGGTTAATCCATAAGTTGCAAATTCCACACCTGTCAGAATGCAAACACACAACAGTTTATTCAGTGTCCAGCCTCAATAAGCTGTGATATACACTTTGGTGCAGACCTGACGCACCAACGGCAGGTTGCCAACAATGCCTTACATCACATCTACATCACAGTAAAAGGGATTTACTTGCTCGATACAGTATTTGCATTGATCTACTGTATTTCACGAGTGCTGAGAGGCTCTAATAGATCTTATTGGTGAAAATGATCCGTTATCTGGTCCCAAGCATTTTGGAGAAGGGAAACGCAACCTGTATTATCATTATATTGGGAAAGCTACAGGACCTTGTTACACTACCCACAGAATACATTCAGCATAGTGTGCCCAATTCAAGCAGATAGATGGACAGTGCCCTTTCTCAAGGATTTAATCCACACCGCTATAATCTGTCTAGAAGGCAGTGCCAAGTTAGACTTATTTAGGAGTCTATCATTCCTGTCTACAAATGTAACAGTAGATTAATCTCTTGACGTGAAAGTTGCACATTTTGTTTTGAGGAACATTCCTTTTAATATTCCAGCATACCAATTAGTCACCACACTGGGCCTGGGAAAAATGTCCCACAGACTACCAAAAATAATGTTTTGTTATTTCTTTCTATTTTTGTAAAAAAAAAAAGCAGAAGGAAATGGTGTAGAATCTGCCATGTCACCATGAACATCGTGGGCCTAGCTATTAGAGATTTGGTAATCGAGCTGACTAATCACATCACAAGTCTTGCTGATTAATCTGTGATCTAGATTACATCAGTACTTGCATATGGGAACGCTATATTTAAATATGTGTTCATATATAGAATGAAAATGTGGGTTTGAGCAATTTATTAGTAAAAATGTGAAGATGCAGCAATGATTATGATTATTATTATGATTTTGCTAAATAAACCTTTTTATATCTTAATATAAAGAAATTGCAGTTATCCATAGAAAATAATTTCACTAGGCCGACTAAATCCGGTGAAATGGTAAAAAGAAAAGCCGGCACATCAAACGTCCATGGAAATACTGTAAGTTATTGTGGAAACCTGACGCGTTTCACGTCCAAAGACGCTTAATCATTATGAAGCTGTTAATCATTGTTTCCACCCTGTCAGAAGTCATATGTTAATGTGACTCGTTCAATACTGGCTAGTACAGGGCTTGACAAATTGAATTTTGTTTAGGAGCCAGACAAGGCATACACGCACTATCACGCACGCACGTGAGACAGTCACATGCACACACCTCACATACAGAGTGACATACATACACAGAAATTCACATCACATACACAGCCAGTTACATAATACATCCATCACACACAGGGTTGCCACCTTTTCTTCAGAAAAATACCGGCCTTTCTACTGTCTCCATAGACTTAACATTGGCTGAAGCCAATTTTTTACCGGCCTGCTGGTAAAATACCGGCCAGGTGGCAACCCTAATCACACACACAGGAATTTACACACACACACCCCAGCATTTTTTTATTTTTTATTAATGAAACTATTTGCACCCCCCTTCATTGCAGGGGAGGACAGCATTTCTGCTGCAGCCAGATCTTCATTCATCTTCCGTCTGAGTGCCGGGTGTCACATGACATCCCGGCACCCAGACAATAGAGCACGTTGTGTGAGGGAGGGAAAGTATGTGCGTATTGCACACTGCAACCTCCACCCCCTCACGCAACGAGCTCTAGTGTCTGAGTGTTGACAAATAACGTGACATCCCGCACTCAGATGGAATATGAATAAAGATGCATTGGAAGAAAAACGGATGGCGGAGGGTAGTGGGGCTCGGGGCTAATAGTACCCGGCCGCCAGGTCTGATTTCCTGGTCGCCATGGCTACCTGGCGCGTTTTTAGACCCCTGGGCTAGTAATATATTCTGTTATTTTTCCTAGTTATTAAACCCCTGTGATGTTTTTATATGTGTGTGCACATCTGGATAAAAGAGTATTCATATTTGTGTAACTGGGATACAGTTTCACAATGACAAATGTTTGTGTATCTATTATAATAAACTTCCAATGTAGTTCCTTACTTTACAAACTTACTAGTAGGACAGTCAGACTTTTATACAAACTGCATGTTGTACCATGTGTCAAACCAACTAACTGGTCCCTAGTCATTAGTCAAAACAAATAGATGTCAGTCACCTGTCAACAAACAAGTGACAGCTATAATTTAAATTGAGTTCAATCATTGAAATGCTCTCGTTTGGAGTTTCCGAAAAAATAGGAAGTGTCGTCACCTCTTAGGCATGGAATTGGGATTCTCTTTTAAAAAAAAATCTATTAAAACGAATGTTACGTGTCATGGGTTTCAAATCATAATACACTCTTATGTGTTTCACATGATTTTATATTATTATTTAATATGACATTTAGTGCTTTGAAAGTCTTTAAAAGGCAGCTAGACTTATATCGAAGACATGGATCCTCTCCCTGTGAGTTTCTCTTGATCTCAGTCTAGAGGCACTTTCTCTTGGATAGATAGCGGAGTTGGATAGATGGTGAGGTTTTTCACCAGGTTCTGTAGACATTTGCCATGCATAGCTTTAAACAACTACAAACCAGAATTAGGTATTTAATCCTGGGTGTAGCTGAACTTATCTCTCAATTGCTCAGGGCTATCTGGCTCCCTAACTATGTGCCTGGCTCCCAGGTGCCTTGCCCTTCAGTTCAGCCTTGGGCAAATGCTATTACAGGCCAGGTTGTGATTGAATATCTGAACATATCAATACGTCGTAGACATGCACTATGATCTATTGTGTACCTTACGCCTAGTGCTAGAATCGAGGCTCTTATACAAGATTGCTTATGCATTGTTTAAGATGTAAAAAAAAATACAAGAAAATCAAATTGACTGCAAAACAAAGAATCTGCTGTGAATATAGAAGATCAGCTGGCTGAGCAGGATAGGGTTGCACACCACCCAAATCCCCAGTATTGACATGCTTGTGCAGGTTATTTGGAGTAAGTGATTTATACTAATGAATACATTGTGAAGTTATTTTTAGGCATAATCCTTTGGATGATACCAAACTTAAACTACCTTGGTTTACCTTGGCTCAGCATATGTAAATATGCATGGAACCAAACATAGGAGGAGAGGAATGGGTGCTTATTGCACAGATAACAAATACTTTTCTTTATACAATTTACACTAATTAACAATTATTTAGTTATAAAGTATTTAACCAGGAAGGGTACATTGACATTTCTCTTGTTTTCAAGTATGTCTTATGTCCCCAAACATTGCATTGTTACAATAGTGTACAAAATAATCTTAAACTAAAAATATACAAATTTAACATAGAACACAATCCGGTAAT
Organism: Pelodytes ibericus; assembly: GCA_036172795.1. Lineage (NCBI taxonomy): Eukaryota > Metazoa > Chordata > Amphibia > Anura > Pelodytidae > Pelodytes > Pelodytes ibericus. Next base: position 40,921,666 of record CM069862.1, read on the forward strand.
AGGTGAAATATAACTAAACATGATTACACGTGCATTCTCTAATGAGGTATATTGACTCACTTTAGGATTTTAGCCTAGAGGAAGATTTGATGGTGTCCGGGAGGATAGTCCATAGGTCTGGTTCTCTGTATAACGAGGATCTAGCCACTTCCTTTTTGTATTGTGGTTGGGACTGCTGGGGGGAAAGCATTCTACCTGGGTAGGGTGGGAGCTTTCCAGAAAATCTCTTCAACACAAGGCCAGAAAGGTAAAGGGTGCGTCTGGATTCCAACGGTAGCTAGTTTCGCTCTTTTAACATGTCACACTGAGGGTTCATGTAACTACATTGTAACACAAAGCAGCATAATGAGTTAAACAATGTACTAAGTGTGTGCAGGTGGGTTTGTGGCACCGATGCATACACTACATCCCCATATTCAATGATTGGCATTTGTGGTACTATCTGTTCTCTTATTGTGGGGCTTGGGTAGGATTTGTTTCTGTACAGGGCTACTAGTTTAGGATAAAGTTTTTCAATATGGAGGAATATATAGATAGTTGAAAGAACTGGGCTCAGTGTACTGTTTGATTTTATCTTGATGCATAGTTAAGAAATGTATAATTTATGGAATTAAGGTACTGTTCCAAAGAGCATTGTGAATGTTTTGTCAGTATTTAGGAAAAGTTTATTATTAGTGATCAAATCAACCTTTGTGAACTGGTCTTGGAGCACATCCTGAAGCTCTGGTAGATTTGGTTTGCTATCATAGATTATGGTGTGATCTGCATACATGTGTACAATTAAGGCTTTGCAGACATTAGGCCATCATTTATGACTAGTGTGACTTAAGCTAACTAAGCATGGAGTTATCACCAGAGTGCAATATTCTGAAGGGTCTCAAGGCTGCTGGTAAAAGTGGAACTGAAAAAAAAATGATGGGGTGTTAGGGAGGACCAATAAGGTTGCACGCTTCACCTCCTTTTCCAAAACATTGACATTTCAACAAATTATTTCCATTGCAGCTGGAAACAATCAATATTGATTTAAATTCTTGTGAATGTCAGTCACTCCTACTGCATCTGTGGGTGAATCACGTAAGCTGTGAAGTAGGAAAGTATTTGTGAATGGGAATGCTAACTCAAGTTAGGAAGAGCGACAATGAAGTAGGAGTGAATGAAAATGCAATTTTGAATAGTTGGAAAGAATGACCGTAATGTAGGACAGAGCAGGTGAACAGATTCAGAGGAGTAACACAAGATGTCACTGCTGAAGTAGAAGAGGGAGCACAAAGCATGCTGAAGAAGCCTAGGTAAGTCAATTGTTGCAGCACATTGTACCAGGACAAAAGCGGAATATTAGGCAAACCTTTTAATGGCAAAAATAGTATTAATTATTAGAGATTAAGATATAATGTATTCCTTTTACTATTTCATAGCACAACATAATTTTATAGAAGCATATGTTACATGTAATGAATTATATTTCCTACCAGGTTTGATATGACTCAGAACCCTTAAACTGAACTCTGTAGCAATTTTGGCCTTTCACAAGTCATTGTGTTTGCATTCTGAGTCATATTAACTGTGTCAAGTCAGACTGGAAAACAAGATTTGGGTGGGAATTCCTGTTATTTGTATGATCCAGTAACACATGGGTGATTTGGTAAACTCTCCGCGGAGTACAATCAACAATGAAACATACTGTATTATTAATAATAATTATATTGTTGCTTGGATACTTTTTTTTGCGTTTGTTTTTTTTAACTTGGTATAATAAAAATTTGGCAATTATTTTATTTCATGCAGACACCTACATCACCAAAGTGTCTCTGTGACGACTTCACCGTCAGGTAGGTATAAACGTTTATATGCTGTCAAAATCAACACAGGGTCTGTTTGGTTCCTAAAAAATACAAACATTTATCAAGTCCTGTTATATGTGTATTTGGAAAAGGTGTGAGTTTGAGCTATATTTGCACCTGCCTGCCCACAAACGATGACATTGATTTCCCACAATGCCCAGTGGCAGGCGGCATGCCAAGCATTATGGGAAGTGATATCACTACTTTGGGAGGGACAAAGGAATGAATCTATTAAGGCCTTTTTTTGTAGTTATTTTAACGCCTTTTTTCTTTTGGGCATTGGGTATTTTTGACTTTGATGGCAAACCCAAAATGTTTCTATACATTTGTTAACAATTAGGTTAGCACAGTATAGAGACTTTTTCTTATTAACCTAACCGAATACCTTGTCGCTGGTACATGGCAGATTTTAGTGGTGGTTTAAAACATGTTTGTTTGAAAACTTTAGTTTAATTAACGAAATAAAACTTGCAGATGTATAAAGTGAGCAGCACCAAAATGGAAGCCCTTTCATTTCAATCAAAGTGAAGAAAAGGTAATGTAGTATGGTATTATTACCACTATTATATTTCATAGATTGAGTCAGCAAAGCATTGATGTGCCTCATTAATCGTACTATAGCACTGGAAATCTTAACAATTGTAATAATACCATTGAAATGCTATTCATTTAAAAGGTACCAATGATGTCACTTGAATCACCTTTCTTTTGAAGAGATCTATCAGGGAATTGATATTTCTGGATTAATTCAAGTGTGCCTGTTCGAGTTCTCTTTGTTTAAGCATCTGTTACTGTTTTTAGCCCATTGATGCTATTGTATCCTTATTATTCTTTTTGTGCAGATAAATCTTAGTGTTACTGATATCCTTCTGTTTTTTTTTTTCTCTTCTCCTCTTTGGCATTGTTCTTAGATAAACAGTACGGCTCCCTTTTTGGTTTATGTAAGCAGTGTGTTATAGACATGAATCTGTTTGTCTTGTGTGGTGACGGTGTGCAACCTCCCGAGGATTGCTATTGCCAAGATTAAGTTGCATATAAGTAGATGCCTGAGACCAGGTGTAGATTGGGGGTTATCTATAATGTTTTAAAAGTGTAGCCATCCATTCCATTGGAGTAGCTCAGTGGGCTAATGCACCATTTATAGAACCTGTTGAACCCTTAGGATTACAGGTTCAATTCTTGGTGATCTTGGCTCAGCCCATCATCCTTCTGTGGTAGGTAAAATGAGTACCATTAAAATGAGTGATAAAGGCTTGTAGGACAGCATCGAATGTAATGCACTTAACAGCTCATTGCGGCTCCCTGCGTGAAACTTTGTGACGTCGCGAAGTATCGTGGGATGTTGGCAGGGACCCACAGAGTCTGTAGAGACCCTGAAAGACACAGGTTTGGTGCTTTGGTTGTTAAGGACCAAAGCCCCATCCGGCACGAAGGGGTTAAACCCTTTGTTGTTATTATTGTTTTCATCCTTTTTTATAACTTATTAGCCATTCATTGCGATTTAATTGGGGAAACCATCACTAGCTGCCCTTTAAAGGGTCTTGGGGTCCTACCACACCACTTTAATTCCCCTTGACCTCCTCCCTGCACACAGTGGTGTTGAAAGGCATGGGCACATGCAGCAGCTTCCCCTGGCATTCTCAGGTGTTGGGCTTCCCCACAATATATCATTTTTTGGGCCATCAGCTGCACAGACTGTAAGTAGTCAGTAGATTTTATAGGAAGGGTTTTCGTAAGTAGTTCCAGGAATTGGGCAAATGTACTTTGATCTTGTGGTTTTGTGTGTTAGTCTTATCTGTCTAATCGTTAAAAATCCTTCTTAATATGTGCTCTCGTACCGTGCATTTTTGCCATCCAACTGGAAAATGGTTTTGATTAAAAAACATTTCATGGACAATTTCATTTCACTTATGGTGTGTTTTAGAGTAACTCTTGAGTTCTCACAGCCCATGTTGCATGTGCCTTATGTTCTAAAAACTACTCTTTTTTTCTAATAAACTTATGGAAGTTCTATGACTCCATGTTTTTCTTATTTATTATACTCAAGAAGCGCAACCACCTCAGTGTATGTTGTGTAACTTTAAATCTGCTCCGTCCTTCCCTAGAGAGATGATAACCTGAAATCCTCATGAGCCCACGGTTTGTACTTAATACTCACTGTGTGTTTTTGAAACAAATGCCACTATATTTTATCTCCCAAATATTGATTTAGAATCAAATCTGGACACCTGTTCTACACAAAAAGATTCAATCAGTGCTGTGCGATTCAAACTACCTACTGATTGGTGCGCGTTTCAAAAGATATTGTCCCTTGCAACAGCAAAGACTAGAGGGCTGCCATTTTACAGAGCAGCAGAGAACTGTTTCTTTCCCTCATTGGTGTGTGCAGGCATCGCTCCGGCCACACAAGCCAATAGCTGGGGAGGTGCTGAGCATCTCCACAGCTTGATGGATCTGCTGCTCTGTTCGTTACATGGCAGCCTGGAAAACTCAATGAGACTTTCATAGTAAGTTGAATCACATTGGTCAAGAGCTCTTTTTTTAATCAGACATAAATAAGCTTCTGCCTGATTAAAAGTTCTTTGCTGAGGCTATTAACTCACTTAAATATCCTTATTTTTTTTTAAAGGGATTGGCTTGGAGCTAATGTTTAGAGCAAGTATTCAGTGAACTCCTAGCTCCGTTATGTACACATTTTATGACTTCTGTTTTGTTTTAAACTTATGTAAGTGGTTGGTGAAGAATGTTTGGTTTATGAATGTTTTAGTGCAGCTGAAAATTGCCAGCATTGTGGCTTTGGTTTCTTTCTTGTGGTGCATAGAGCGAGATTGTACTTGTCAGGATGCATGGGGGCACCCAGTGTTCTGTGGTTTTAGCTTATCTATAAACTTGATAATTGAAAGTTACTCAGAGGACAGGGATGTTTTATTTGCCTGCTTATCGGTGTGACTTGAGGAGTTAATGTCTGCTAATAAGAGGACAGTTGTGACCAAAATGAGTGACAGAATCCTTTAAAGTCTTGCACTCAATAAAAATGTTTTGAATCACCTATAAACTGGCTAATGGTTCCAGTTTAATGTATTCTACATTTAACCAACATGTTTGAATTCTGTTTACAGATACTGTAGCATATTAAGGATCAAAGAGATGTCTGGTTAACCATTTCCTAGCATGTGAAAAGAAAAGTAATTCAGGTTGTGCAAACTGGAATTTTTTTTTTTTTCTTTAAGGGAGTTTCGGAAGTTATGTTGAAAAGGTATATTAAGTGTCTTTTCTGTCACCTATTTTTCTATGATTGTTTGTGTATGTATAATAGAGATTTGCACATAACTGTGACCAGGGCGAAAAAGACAAATAAAAGAACATTTATTTCGAATAGTGGGTGAACTCGTCTTGTAACTATATTCCTAATTATTAACTTTTTGTATGCATGTCTCCCTTACACACACAATGAAGTGATGAATCAAATCAAATCTATGCTCTAAGCAGAGAACTTCAGACGCAAGAGCGACCCCATCCCTCTTAATCAATATCTGAACAGAAATGTCCACAAGTTACAATCTCCTTTGATCTCCATAAATCTACTGAAACAAGATTGTGCTGTGTTTATCTTTTTTAATACTAGGTAAATAGCAGAGCAAAAGGACAAGAAACAGCATGATGCGTTTCGCACTCCACCTTTCAAATAAGGAGTGTTCTTATTAATAACACACTCATGCCACAACTGAGTTTCAATCGATGTATTGACTTCAAATGAGATTTGTGTATATACAAATCTACAACTACCATATTTTTTGCTCCATAAGATGCACCTAGTTTTTAGAGGAGGAAAACTAAAAAAAACACATATAGAACATGTAACGGACCGTCTACCAAAAGTAGTAGACCGCCTGTCCGTTGTAGGAAATCACCTCCTTAGCCCCCAATTACAGCTCAGCATTCACCCAGCAAGTCTTTCTTTGTACCCAAATAGCAGACAGGACCACTAGCAGTTAGGTACAGAAAGAACGAACAACTCCTTTATTTGTCTAACAACACAGACTTATAAAAATGCATAAACATGACATCACAGACATTAGTATACAATGGGGGGGGGGGGGGGGGTGGGGGGGTGGAACTAAACGTAGATCTCCAAAAACTGTGGTTAGGAATACATTAGACTTTCAGACTACAAACCAAATAGGAATTACCTTACAGTGAGTAGACCGAATTAAAAAACCCACAGTAAGACCCATAATGTACACATTATAATCAGTTTACCAGTTAATACAGAACAATGGATGTTGGAGTAAACTATCAATTCTAGTCAGTGACACATTATAACCCTTCAGAGTGGTCTACTCACAGAATTAAACATTACACATAAACCAATATAATAAAAGAATATAACTAACTAACAATTTTAACTTATAGAGTTATGGCACATACGCCAGGGCCCATAATCTACAGGAGGTGTTTGGTCCTCAGGCCCCTCCAAGAACCCCAGTCAGGCAGGCTGTCAGAATTCACTTTGTGACAGAACAGATCTTTACTAAATTTGTATCTCCCCCATAAGTAGGGGTAATGAGCAAAGCTAGAGACAAAACTAATACAGCTAATCTTAGGCACAAGATTCTGTCCCATGAGAAATGCAGTGTGCACCAGCCAAACATTAGCAATCCCTGTGATAGTCATAAGACTGCAGTGGTGACTAACCTTTAGCATCCCAGCTGCTTTGGACTATAATATTTTCCATTATGCACAATATGCCATTATTTAGCCACTCAGTATACCAGGATTTTGCCACTCAATATACCAGGATTTTGCAACTCAATATGCCAGGATTTTGCCACTCAATATGCCAGGATGTAGCCATTTAATATGCCAGGATTTAGCCATTTAATATGCCAGGATGTAGCCCTTTAATATGTCAGGATTTATCCATTTAATATGCCAGGATTTTTCTTTTTTTTTTTTAATGATCTTTATGTTAAGATCACTGCTACTCAAATCAGACTATTCAACTGCAATGTGTTCAAATGTGCCACCTTCACATGGAAATATTTACTAGTAGTATGTGTTGTTTAATTGTATACATTTTCCTTATTTTGGAAGGAGACCTGAATTCAGTTAGTGATTTTGTTACTTATTTGAATACCTTGCATAGTAACATGATGGAGGATTACTTGGGTGTGCCAATTAAAGTGAATGAAGGATGTGTGGAAACCAGCTTACGATAGAAACACCTAATTGATGGCGTCAAGCTTTCATCCTCCTCTCCAATGTATGGCTTGTACTTCTCGCGTCTATTGAGAGTGGTCAGGATTTTGACTGCTCCGGAGCCCAGTTATGTCCAGATGTAAGATGTGTGTTGTGCAAGCATAAAAAGAAATGTGCTTTATTCATGGAAGAGGAAATTGCAGGGAATTGAAAATTGCATACTTATGGCAATGTAGCCAAGTTGGAAAAATGTTCCCAATCAACTGGTTCAACCTTATTACATGTACTTACCTAGCTGTGTCGCATTCTTAGCAATTGTATCCCCTTCCCTTTCTTCAAGCGCTTTCACCATTTCTACCTCATTCCTATATATGTTTAGGGAGCAATGGGAATTACTCTCTTTTGGTGATAAATACTGCTTCTTTTCTGCTTTTTCGTCCCCCTTTCCTTTCTTAGGCGCATGTCTTCCCTGTACGCATCACATCACATTCCAAGCGGGATCAGTCCCGAGATGTGAGTCGCGAGATCTCACAATGCCTACGCTTGAATGCGGATGTTTATAGTGAGATCAACTACGGCTTCATAGGAGCTATCGGATTACCGCTTTGGAAGCGGATTTGCATTTTAGCGGATAGCGCTATATGTGTACACGCACAGTTAGATCAATACCTATATACGCAGTACAAATTCCACACAACTATTTTCAAACAGGTAACTGGTTTTATATGTAGATGCAGCAGAATTACTTTCTATAAACTGTACCTGTAGAAATGCCATGCATACTTTCTTGAAGGCATTTATTACAGTAGCCAGCTTCCATTTGTCTCTCTCAGTAGAACTCAGTCATTCTGCTAAAACCTCAAAGCCTTGTCAAGCTCACTAAATTGCAACCAGGGATAATAATTATCCTTAGATGTTAGAAGACATTCTATACTGATCGTTAATTTTACCAGCACCATGGGAAAGATAGTCTTTAGTGCTTTTTATAGTACACTTTCAGTGCATGGAATTTTTTTTCTTTTTCTTTTTTAAAGCTAACACGTTCAAAAGCATAAATAGGTACATGGAGGTGGATACATTTGTTATGCATGTGTTGTAAGAACTTTCATGTTAATACATTGTTATGTTACTTAGATCAGTTCAGGTACCTGACTTTGCTGGCTCATGTATTTCATAAACTTGTGTATTACACAACTTTCACCAATGACTGTAAACAACAAGTTCAATTTAAAAATATTTTTATTAAAAGCAGTAGCGTCAGCTAAATAGAAAAATATATATATATATTTTTTAAAGATTATGCTTTTCTTAAGACACTGTGTAAAAGCATGCTCACCCAATTAACAATATAACTTTAACAAATTCAACAGATTTTGGTTTATAGGTTTGGTTTATTTGTACATGGCAGGCCAATTCCAACACTACAGAAAAAAAAAAATCTTTAAAACTAAAGAACTCTTTACCTGAAAAAATGCATTAACTTAGTACCGGTTTATTTAATTTCAATACTTTGCTTAGAAACTTACCTTTTTGCAGGCTTTCCACCTAAGATCCACTTCTGCAGCTGAAAGGGGCCATCTTTGCCATCTTTTGCTAGTCAATGATTCCCATAGAGTTGCAGGCCTTTTCATTGGATGTCCACGTGCCTCTCCCACAGGGAAATAGTGCAGACACTTATGATGTCACCACCATGAATGCCTAGTGCTTCTGCCTTTATTGATAGTGGGGCTATTTGTGAGTAATTCTGAACATACAAAAGCTGTACACTGAAGATTTGTTTTTGTTTTGTTTTTAAATAGGCCCAGGGGTTGATCATGCAAATAATAGTGTGTTAAAATGTAGTATGTTTCACCAAATATTTTCAATTTTATTTGAGCTGCAATAGATCTTTAAAAGTAGTGGTCTGCCACTTAATAAGCTAAACTCAAGATGTATGTAAAGGTGTATCTTATCTGGTCTATCTGCATTCCGTCAGTTGTAGATGTTGCCCTGTGTCATATAAGGATACATATATTTGTTATACAGAGATAAGCACATTTTGTCCACAACATGTATTCACATGGATAAAAAAAACACCTTTTGAAATCATTTGTGGTTGCTAAAGACAGTGTATGACAGCTGTTAAAGAGGGACTACACTTTAAAAATAAAAGTTTGCCTTATTAAAAGGGTCACCTTTTGAGCTGGTACAAACAACTTATCTATACATTTTGAGCATGTTCAGCGCTCTCTCTTCCACTCCAGCACTGATATCTTGGTACAACTCCTCTGTGGCTCTGGCTTGCTGCTCTTCTCACTTTCCTTCTGTTCCTTGTTCTTGCTAACTATATTCACATTTCAATATGCTTTACCATTCACACTCTTATTCACTAATACTTTCCTCCCAGCTTACATGAAAAACACTCAGATACAGCTCTGGGACCAACTTCACTTAATGATTTCTCCCAAGTATTTGCTTTGTAAGCAAGGACTATGGGAGTTATTCACTAGAAGTGAGTTGCAGGGAGATGACCATTTCACTTTACTATGTATTGTAAATGGTGTGTTTCTGCTGCAAGAAGATCAGAATTGGTCCTGGCTAATGTAATGTTACATCTTCAGTAACCGTGCATTATGCAGGTTTGGCCCATTACAATGCAAGGGTCTCTGTCACCTAAACACTGCTTGGACTTCAAATATAGAAAAATAAAAAATGATGGCAACTTATCTATACATGTGTTACCGGAATTGACAGCAAACACATACATTACAATAAAATGGTGTGTCTCCTGTTTAAGATATCACATTTGGCTTGATAGTACTTTCAAATGGAAAATATGTAATGTACATATCAAAGCACAAGTGATGTCATAAGCAGTAGACACCAAAGACACATTTACAACAAGCTTTTCTCTTAACCCTTTAAGGACCAGGGGTTTTCCTAGGCCAAAGACCAGAGCGTTTTTCAATTTTTAATATACGTTTTTTGAAACATAATTTTCCTTCTCTCTCGTTTAACGCAAACATACAAGTTTTATGTTGTTTTTTTAAAGGACAGTTAGAGCTTTCTTTTGATACCCTATACATAAAAATGATTTACATTTTAGTATTAAAAAATACATATAAAAGAGGAAATTTTTTGGGGGAAAAAGTTTATCCCCATTATTTTCCCAATAATAAGCTACACAACTAGTGAAACACTAACCCACTTATCTCCCCTAATTAACTAACTAATAAAAAAGAAAAATATTTGTTCCCAAACCCGCTTAAACAAAAAAGACATAAAAAAAAAACAACTCTGAAGAGTGCGATGTCAGATCAATAAAAATCATGCAAAAGGCATGCAGGGGTTAAATTTTATTAAATAAATATATTACAATTACATGTATTTATTAAAAAAACTTTATAAATTGCAAAAATAAAAAAAAATTGTAAAAATAACTAAATGAGGGCCATAAAGTGGAAGGAAAATGATCAGTTACAAACTGTGATCAGCAATGAAAGGGTTAATTTTTTTTTATTTTTTCTCATACAACAATTATTTATTTATTTATACTTACAGGTCACTCTCTGTGCTTCACTATAAGAACGTGAAGCACGGAGTGAATTAGAGGCAAAGTCAGCGTGTGAACACATTGACTTTGCATCTAATTTGCATGTTATCGCGGTGATCACGTTATCACCGCGATCACATGCCCGGAAATCCATCGATCGGGTCCAGGAGCTTTG